>MKEJ01007618.1:0-11916 GCA_001753735.1 Embelia ribes | reverse complement strand
AACTTGATCACAACACTCAGATGATTAAATTATATCGTTATACTACTTTATTACAGTATAATATTGCTGTACAGTATCACTACAATATGCTACAGTGTTGGCAAAAAATTTTAGGGCCTTATAATTTATGTTTATTTGTCGAGAGCTTGGAATGGATTATGTTAACTTTTATATGCTTTATATTATTTTTGTAGTTTTTAGTTCTCTGTAGACAAATATGCATTATCTCCCAACAAATACTGAAATCTTTCAAAAGATGTGAACATAAGTCGATAGATTTAGACTTCTAAAAGCTGGTTCAACACTCCTTATATTTTTGTCATCTACCTGTCGATAAATTTGTTAGATCTGTTGAATGAAGTGTCATCCGTCAACATATTTTCTTTTCCAATTGAAAGATTCTTGGATTTTAAATATTGTCCTCAATTCTGCACTTATCTATCGACAATCTTACATATTAGTCGACAGATCCTGTAACATTCGATAGATTTTACTTATCTATCACCAGAAATCTGCAAATTGAAGAAGATTAACATTAAACCCATATATGTTGAAAAATATGGTAAATCGGTAGACAGATGTCTATGTAACCGATCTATATTAATTACAAATTTCATTAGTTTTAATCAAATTTTCAATCTATTTTAAGCTTTAACCGTCTGTATCTCTCTTTTTTCTCTCCCTAGTTATCTGAAATTCACCAAAAATTCATCCAATCTCTTACAAATCATACTATTCCATCACCCTAATTCCTTTTTTCTTCACTTTCTAGCCTTATCCTTGATCGATATGGCTCATAAAAAACAAAAGCACACAACTCTCAAGAGGATCAAGAAAAGGACAACTTGTAACATTCTGGTACTTGGTTCCACAACCGATGAGGACTATAAGGTTACGACACCATGTCATAACCCCTCACAATTCACCACTGCTCCTCTTCTACTGTACTCTACCATGTCACTACCTCAAACTAATGTTCCTATTGGTAAGGGTTCTAGTTCTCAAACTATCATTCCTTCTTTTATTTAGTGATGCCCGTAAAGTCATATTTTATAGTGAATTTTCACGGTGTTTGAATGGTCGTATATAAACGACCCCTATTTTGTCAAAACTAGGGATTTACTTTGGATAAATTGGTTCAAATTGCAAGGTTTGTATGACTTTTGTTGTGATAAAGACAAAAGTTATCCACATTTTGTAGCCCGATTTTTTGTCAATCTTAATATGATAAAAGGCAATTACTGCACAAATATAAGCTTTACCTCTAAGGTTAATAACGTCAATTTTGCAATGACGGCAAGTGCAATCAATAAGTGGTTTAGTTTTTTCCCTAGCACAACATACTTTCATTGTGGTTTGAATTGTTAGGAATTTTACTTGGACGCCATAGAGTTGAATTCATTTATCAAGATGGTGTGGAAACCACTAAGGATGGATGTCTACCGGCATCTAGCTTCTACTTTCATGAAAAACTCGCACGCTTATTTATTGTGAGGTGCTTCTGAGCTCAATTCTAAGGAAAAGATATGGTGACACAATCACTCATATTCATAATTTACATGCTTCTTTACATTTTTAAGAATGGTATTCCCATTGACACCAATAAGATAATGCTCGATTGCATCGAGAAGTGCACAAGGATTAAGAATAGGAAATTATCGTACACGATAACAGTAATAACTTTTTTTGACGTTAGGATGTGCCACTCATGGAAGCCTCCTATGACTTGAGATATGTACTTGACAAAAAGACATTATGCTAAATGAAAGTCAAGAATAATGACCAAAATGGTTTTTAGGTGTGGGGGAAGGTACAAGTGACTCAACTCGACCATCTCAATTTTTTCTCATTTTCTAGATCTTCCTCTATTAATACTAACGACACTTCTTTCGATACATGTGTCCTTTCTTCTGAGATGATGCATATGGATTTGCCTCCACCTATGGCTCCTATACGGATTTCGATGAAGGGTGTTATGGCTTTGTTAAAGAAGATATGGGAGAAGATGGTTTATAACTACAAGAAGATGAAACACAAGATAGCGCGAGGCTCAAAAATGGCTTCTTAAGGCAAAGATAGACTATTTTTATGGTCACCACAACTCTGAACGTTGCCCAGAGAGGCCTCAATGTAGATCTTTTTGACAACGACAAAAGAGGAGAATAAACCACGAGGGAGTTGCATCATTTGAAGACTTTTGCCACTGTCATTTATGTTTTTCTTATGTTCTTATGTTATTCTTGTTCTAGATAATTTTTTCACGTATTTGGTTAGCAGTGTTTTTGTCGTAGTTGTTAGACGATGTTTAATTTGTATTTATTATGTGTTTGGCATTAGCTTGGCCATATTTTGGCCTTGGTTGTTTTGATGATATTGCTTATCTTAGACTATAAGCTATTTATGTTAATGGGTTTCTACCTTAGACGATGTTTATATATATGGTTTTGAGTATGCTTATGAGCATTATAGTTGTTTATGTTTATAATTTGTTTATATGTATGAGTGTTTTATATTTATGAGTTATTATGTGTTGTGGTTGTTTATCACTCAATTCATATATATTGAACCTACTTAGTCATAAAAAGTTTTTAAATTGCTCCATATATTGACATCATTATATGTTAGCAAGTGGTTTTGATTTTATGCACTTACTTCAGGGGAGCAATAACGAGTTTATCATTAAGTGTTTGTCATAATAAAAAATAGGAAGTTTGTTGCTCCAAGGTTTGAAAATAAAAACAAGCTATTGAGATATATACTTTTCTACTCTCCATGACATCCTCTATGTAGTGGTATAATTTATATCGTCTCTTTTTATCGGGGTCGATACTTCAATTTATGTGCTAATAACATTTGGTAAAATAAAATTAGGAATTATTTTCCTTATGCTGTGTATATGCTTTTATATATAGGATCATGGTCATTCAAGTGGCATAGCTCAAAAATTTTAGAGGCTCGAGAAGTAGTGTTCGGGTACCAATCAACGAGACGTGTCGAGAATTTGCAGAAAGGGTGTTTATATGATTTCGAAAGGCCTACCAGGTATGGGTAGATTCAGGCCTTAATATATTTTGAAATCTCCGTTAATATATTTACATGTTTGGCATGTTTTAGTTTTCGGGCATGTAGTATCATTTTCATATAGGAAAATGACTTCGGGAATGAGTAAAATATATGTAAAATGGAAATCATAGAACATATATGCTGATAACATAATTAGTTATACATGTATATATATATGTATATGCCACGGTATAATAGATATATATATACATATACTTATTCGAAGGATGAGGATTTAGCATCGTAGTGCCTCGTGTTGGAGTTGTGGTCTTCGTGATAGAACTATGGATGCATTGGTCTTGAAGTCATGGTATGACTCGTGTATTCATAGCATTCTTATATATATATCATCATAGTAGTATGTACATATATATTCTTAGCACATTCATGGCATTCGAAGCATTTGTGGCATTTGAGACGCACTTGCGGTATTCGTAGTGTTCGTGGCATTTGGGGTATGTGTGGCATATTATAGTAGTTGATTACTACCTTTGTAGTATATATATAAAGAGAGAGACATATATATACATATACATATATATATATATATATATTGTAGTGTACTGATATATATATATATATATATTCATTGCTTTCGTCGTTGGATGTGTAGTGTTTCTGTGCCAGTAGTGGCAATTCAGTGATAGCAGTGGCATAGCTGTGGTGACTATGATGTTTCTGTGATGACAGTGGCGTATCCGTGGCAGATAATAACAGAACAATAGAGCTGTAGTAGTGTTGACTACGGATGTAAAGATATATATATATATATATATACATATGAGAGTTATATATATTTATATGAGGATGGTATACATTTATGAGACATATATGTACGAGTAGAGAGTTACATTTATGAGGGATATATGTACGAGTAGTGGTATACATATATGAGAGATATATGTACGAGTAGAGATATACATATATGAGATATATATGTATGAGTAGAGATATACATTTATAAGAAGAGATGTATGGGTACAAACAGTGATAGATTTATATGAAAGATACATATATACATGAAGAGTTATATATATATATACTCGATAGTACTACTATGGTTATCACATTTACGGATTTTGGAAAAACTTATGAGTTGGAAAATAATAATTTTGGTAAAAGAAATGATATTTTTTTTATGGAAACAATATGATTACTTGGGGAGTTTCATACTTGATATTTTTTTTAATAAAAGAAAATATATTTTGGATATATATTCAGACGTATTCAATGCTCATGGCACCTGCATTTCTCGTGCTACAATCATGGCACCTGTATTTCTTGTGCTACGCTCATGGCACATGCGTTTCTCGTATTGTGCACATGGCACATGCGCTTCTTATGCTGTATATATATATTTTCAGGGAACATCTGACAGCTCTAAGTCAGAACCTAGCCGGGATGTGTAGCGATATTATACAAGCCCCTGATAGCTTTAAGTCAATGAGCGTCTGATAGTTCTGTGTTAGGATACCCGGTAGTATGAGTTGCCTTAGATAGATCTGGTTGCATGAGTTGTCTTCGATAAACCCAGTGGCATGAATTGCCTCAATAAACCCAGAGGTATGAATCGTCATAGGCAAGAAATGTGATGTGATATGAGAGGAGGTCGAATGTGACTATGCGATGTGATATACGAGGAGGCCGGATGTGACTACGTGATATGATATGCGAGAAGGCCAAGTGTGCCTATGCGATGTGATATGCGAGGAGGCCGGATGTGCCTATGCGACGTGATGGGATATGCGATGAGGCCCACTAAGCCTATCAAGGAGGTCAAATGTGCCTATGCGATGTGATGTATTCGATGAGGCCCAATGAGCCTATCAAGGAGGCTGAATGTGCCTATGCAATATATGGTATTTGATGAGGCATGATGTGCTTATTCTAGTAGGCTTGATGTGCCTATGTGACGTGATGTGTTCGTAGAGGGCTTGATATGCTTATTCATTTACCGGTGGTCGCGTCATCGTGGGTGGTGGATTACTAAAGGCTTGGTTGCATTACTACCAGTGGCGGATCATAGCGTTGGTATGTGGTATGATGATCAGTGCTTTGCTATTTCGAGGAGGCATGAAATGTCCTAGGCTAAAATCCCCATTCGCAGTTAGAGACATGAGATGCCTTTATATTTTGGTATTTTGAGGAAGGCATGAGATGTCATGGGTTGAGAACCCCATTCGTGGTTAGAGGCATGAGATGGATTCGTAATTCGGGGTTTGTGGTTTTGGATTCATGATTCAAGATTCGTGATTTGGGGTTCATGATTCGAGATTCAGGATTCAACACACTCGTAGTTAAAGGCATAAGATGTCTTCGTGATTCGACTAAGGAGGTCAAGATTTGGTACTCTAGGATTTGGTAATAGTTGATATACTATAGTGCCTAGTGTACTTTAGTATTTATTGCATTTAGATATTGTATTACTCATAGCACTTATATATGCTATATGTCATCATCGTTGGGGTATATCTTGAGATAACTTTTATGTTTTATCTCATGTTGTGAATATACCTTACATTACTTAGAATTTATAAGTATACATTGGAGATGGGAACATGGGGAGGGGGGAGGGGGCGGTTTAAATGCATTGCATGTGCATACATATAGTTTATACTTAGTAGATTCCCCTTTATCGTTTGGTTTAGAATCTGACACGTACATTTTTCTTTTGTACATATACTCATGTGATCTTGTAGGGCTAGAACGTGGTTCTGGCTGGCTAGAGGATCAGGCATAGCTTTGGTGAAGATTCAATTAAGTGTTAAAGTGGAGCTAGACTAGAGTGGTAGTACTCTAGGGTTATGTACAAGCTTATATTTTAGCTTTGTACGAGCAAGTAGCTCGATGAGATATTGTATTTGCAGTAGAGTGTTGCTGTCTAGATTATGTATTGCGCATCTATTACTATGAGGATGTTTTTCTATTAGATATTTATGTTGCACTCGTATGTATTATGATAGGATGGTGGGTTGTGTTTTGGTTGTGGCAGTTATGAGGTTGTTACTCTATTTTTCTTTTCTTTTCTTTTCTTTCAGTTCACGTCCCCAGGTTTAGGGAATTTGGGACATGACATTATACTCAATTTGCGAGTGTAAGTTCATACTAGGGTCTCATGTAGCTCGAGGTTATAATGATTTCAAGTAGTACCCACAAGTCTACTTTAATTAACTGGAAGCTAAAGGAAATTTAAGGGGAGTCCTTGAATAAGAAGAGTAGGGGTTTATACACAATGTCAAAATTGTTACTAAATCACTATATATCGTTGCGTATCATATTTCTTTCCTTACTTTATTTTTAATACATTCATTGCTCATATACTATCACATTCATCACTTATTCATTATCACTTTTGCTTAAACTTGAAAAGAACAATTTTAACTCGATAAATTTTTTAAAGAAAATAATTTCACCCCCCTCTTGTTTTGTCATATTGAATCAATAGAGTTGACCATCAAATTCTTTTTTTTTATTATTTTTATATTCGTACTATTTTTTTGGGCTAAAGGTGGAAGTTATTGGGAGATTGGCTCTAGACTAGCCAATCTTGAAGAGCATAGCCTGGGTAGTTGGGCTTACAAGTTTGTAGTTCCATACAAACTTGGCAGTTTGCACGCTTTTGTATTTGACGCAGTTTAGACTTCCTATTTTGGATTAAGTTTCCTTGTATAACCTATATATATCTGTTGAGCTAGTGTATTAGGGTTAGGAGATTATTCTTTCTTGCTTTTGAGTCAATTAAACAATTGTGGGAGTAGTCTTTGAAGGTTTTTTCAAAGCGGAAAAATCCTAAATAGGTGCAAGACGTGATAATCCTCAGGATATTCTAAGTGGTGAGCGATGGGTTTCATTATAATCTTGATCTAACTATAGTGGAACTAGGGGGAATAATCCAATTTGGTGATCGATATACTTCTTGTAGTGTGGTTTTTCTGTTGGTTTTTTTTTTTTTTTTTTAATGTTGATTTTGTTTATTGTTGTTAGGTTATGTGATCTGTTTCAACGTCAAGTTGTAAAGTTCCACAGTCTTGGACGTTGCTACTTTCATTCCAAAGGTTAATTGGAAGTAGCGAAACCCTCAACATTGGGTGAATGCAGCAACCCCTCACCTATATCAATTTGCTTCTCTCTATTCTCAAAACTAAATAATAACCCATTGCATTCAACGGGCAATGCGAATATATACGCCCATGGAGCCTACCCTTGTTTCTAAGGTAGATTAAAAGGTGTGAGATATGTTGTTTAGCATTGGAATACCAAAGCGCCAAAATGATCCCCTAAAAAAAGAAACCCCAACCTTCCCAACAAGATAATCTCTTGCAGAAAATAATTGAATTGGCCTCTCTTATTGGGATATTTTAGGTCCGCCATTATTGATGAGAGAAAGAGGTCCAAATATTTTTAAGTTTTAGGATGTTGAGACATGCTAAAGAAACCGGTGTTCACATCTAATTTGCTGTTATGATGTGGTTGAGACTGAAACATTTGAATGTGTTGCATAGGTTTTACGTAAATGAGAAAAAAATATGGAGGAAAGTAATGCATTGTCATTTGTTTTCTTTTTTCCTTTTCATGCAATTTTATAAAAACAATTTTATGCTTACTGTTGCTCAAGATGGATAAATATTAATAAGAGAAATAAAAATAGTTTTTTCAATTTCAGTCAACCTGAAGAAAAGTTCATATTAGTTGACGGGACAACAGGGTTTCAAATATAAGTTGTTATCATTACGTTACGCAATGGTTTTAGGAGTCGCCGAAATTGTTATAGGTCATTACGGAGGTGAGAATGAAATTCGCAGCCGTAATGACCGTTATGTCCACTGTATTGGCCGTTATGGCCGTTAGAAAAATAAAATTAAATTAAAAAAAATAAACAATTATATTTTGGGATTTAGAAAGAAAATTTATCATAATAATACGAAAATAATTTATTAGAGGCAAAAAAAAAAAAAAATTGAGTGGCCAAACAAGCACGAGAGATGATAATGAATTTCGTAGAAATTTCAGATTATAAGATATAAGAGATGATATTATTATCAGAGATCTCATACCATGAGTCCCAATAAAAACTTCCAAACTTAATGATGTTTGCATACGAGACAAAAATAAGGTGTATCAAAATTTTACATTCTGTAATAAGCCAGAAGAGAGATTTGAAAACAAATGAATGTATAGTCTCGAAGAATATGGCTTTAGTGGGAGTGGACCATTTTTCAGTAATGATAATTAGAATTATTCTAATCTACCAAGCATGTATCTCACTTCTTCCAATTACTTTTCTTATGGTGATAGAATACAAGATAACTATCCATTACTAGATTTTATCCAGGCTGTTGGTTATGATGATCTTGTGCAACCTCTTTTTTTCTTTTTTTTTGGGTGTTTTTGTGCAATCTCAACTTCCTTTTCTCAACCAAGTCATATCTCAAAGAGGGAACTAAGTGAAACCGAAGGAGGATATTTCTCATATATATTTCCTACAGCATGACAAGGCACCAATAGTGATAATTAAGAAGCAAGTTATGAATCTTCACGTTATTCCTTTTGGATATAAAATAAAAATGTATAAAATGTGTGTTTGATGTTATTATTATTTTTTATTTGATGTAAATTATTGTTATCTATTTTAAATAAATTATGAAATATGATCTTTTATTTTTAAAATAACTCCAACGTATAAAAAATATTTAAAATAAAAAAGTATTAAATCATTAAGAAATAAGAAATTTCAACATGAAATATATTAAAAATATACGAAATTATTAAGAATGTAATTCTATAGTATAAATAGTGTGTGATTTTGAAGTTTAGTTGAGTCAAGCGAAATTGAAAAAAATTCGAGATCCGTCTTCGGCAACCATTACGCTACGGCCGTTATACCCCGAAACCGTTACATCACCACCAGTATTTAAAACTTTTGTTAGTAGAGTGGAGTCAAAACCAATACATATTACTAAAATTCACAATGCTAATTGATTCATTAAAAATATTAATTGATTCATTGAAGCATCGTCACAATAGGGAAATCTTTTGCACATACAATCACTCAGTATGGGACATCATGTCATCCAATAAACATGGTGTTGTGTAGATTGCTCCAATAAAGTGAAACGATTTAGAACTTATACAATGATGCTATCTTCCTTTTTATGGAATTATGCCATTATTTGATTATAAATAACTTCGTATTTCATGATTGAAAAAATCGACAAGTTCCTCATGTTACATATTGAGAGTATGTAGATGTACTTGCTACATATCTCAGAAGCCAATTGAGTAAATTCTCAATCTCTTGGCCCCGTGCCTGAATAAGAGAAGAATTTAAGGACCAATCTTGTTATTTTTTGACAGCTATCTATATAGCTAGTTGGTACAATGTACTATAGATACTGTCACAGATCAGTTGAAAAGATAATTCGTTTTCTCTCTATATATTTAATATTCACTTAAATATTTTTTTTTAGTATATTGCATTTTACCTTCTTACTTTCTTGTACTTATTTAAGCATTGGAGTCTCTGCAGGCAACCCCTACCTGCACTTTCAAGTATTTTTCGAAACCTCGAGACAACTTACCTCAGGATCCTATTTCCAACCCTGGACAATGGCTAGACTCTGTTCACACTCGGATCATCTGCATCATTTACATACTTAATCGCATTATCCCCTTAGCATTATGCAAGTTGGTGACCTCACTTTACCAAGTCATTTACTCTTAAACTGGCACCATCTGTGGGAATTTATTGTTAGACAAAACATTTAAGTTCCCGAACCCATTATCTTTCCTAAAACCCCAAGATGTTGAGATCCCCAGGTAATCAAAACCTCTTTCTCGAATGTAAGGCCCAAGATACTACTCCACGAGACGGGTTATCTACAAGACAATAAAAATATCCTAAAACCGCCCAAATTCTATCTCCCAATGGCTCCATTCCATCCACCAACATTTTTCCCAGAATTTAAGGGCAGGATAATCTGCCACGCCCCAAAATCCGGGAACTCCGGGGACGTGAACATAAAATATGATTTAGATAATATGAAATATAAAAATAAACAAGAATCAAATAGTAACCTCTGCGCATATCTTGCCAATGCATATAATTGTCACAGTAGAATGATATTACTCACATTCTACAACATTCACATCAATATTAATATTGTAAAAGAGATTACACTAAAAGAAAGGAAGAAGACCAATGGCAACTCCAAAAAATATACATATAACCAATACTGATACCAAGTAAACTTGTTTGTTTACTACAACACTACAAGATGTATGCTTGCCAAAATAAATAAGATAGAAGGTATACTATGTTCTTTGCATTATACACAAGGGCAATTACATAACTATACCTTCGCCACTATGCTACAACTATATCAACTATACTGTCAGAGTATGCTAAATACAAATACAGCATAATGAGCCTTTGCGTCAATATGCTACACAAAACTATATATAATGCCAAGTCCAGTCTCTACTGGTACTCTACTCCCACCTCCGCGCCCACAAAACAATGTATACGAGAAGAAAAGGAAATGGATTGTTTATGGTTAGTCAATTCGCTCTACGATAAAGAAGAGACTACGCTATATGATGTTGTGAATGCAACAACATATAAACAATAGTACTACGAACATAAATGAATAATGCTCATGAATACAACACATACATCCTCACACCAATACAAGCTCCATTCTCACTACTCGTATAAAATTGGGACTAGTATCACTATACTTTCTCAATTTGCTATGGCATGCCTCCCTCATGGAAACATGACCAAGCCTTGATTGATCCACCGCCCTCATGGTAATGCGACCAATTGTATAATCTTAGATCTGGTTTTTTTATTTACATGGTAAGGCTGTATGACCTCATTGTTTTCCCACGTTTTATAAAATTCAATACTTTGTGTCCTAAAAAGAAATGAAAAGACTCAACTATACGACACATGAATGTGCTCATCCTGCAACACATAAATGCGATAAAGAGTTCTTTTCAAATCAACTCCCCTTCTTTTAAAACAACACATTTTCCTTAGAAAAATGACATTCTTTCAAATCATGAATATTATGTCCCGCAATGTCATGATATGAACTACTCAATTAACATGAATTTTGTCTACACTAACATGTTACTTTCTACATAATAACATGAATATAAATAGGCAAATAAAAATTTAATTCCATTCAAATGTCTACCAATCAACTACATATATATCTACACATACTTCAAAACAACTTATAGTCGAACTCATCAAATTTATATTAGAGTTATTCGACTATCGTACCTTGCACACTAACAATTAAAGCCTCGCAAGTCCTGTCAAGTAAACCCCTTTTCCTTGCCACCAATTCAATCCTGAATCGATCTAGTAGATGAACTATAAATACTATGTACCTATAGAAGGAAATATTCCACACGTGATAAGGATAAAGAATACCAAGTTTGTTTCGACGTACAATCTAAGCACGAAAACCAAGACAAAATAAACAAACAATATAAGTTTCAAGACTTACCTCAAAAGAATAAGAAGGGGATGGGGAAGTCAAATATAAGCTTTAATCTCGCATATAACAACCAAAGATAGATCAAATCTCGCCTCAAAATTCGGTTCTAAGTTTCGCCTCCACTCTCTATCTTTCTTCCCCCAAATTTCATGCAAAGTAAAGTGAATAAGAAAAAGGCAACAATGATATTTAAATAAAAGATCAAAAAGTGATTTTCCACTTATTCGCATTTGTCCAGCAGGTCTGAGTCGATCATCCGACCACAATCCATCTGTGGACCACACTCCGGATGCCCTCCAAACACAGGGGAAATACTTAACCAAATTTCCAACTTTTTGCCAAA
>MKEJ01007607.1:0-10705 GCA_001753735.1 Embelia ribes | reverse complement strand
ATCTCTGCAGAAACTGAGATTCAAGGGTGTTTCTGTAAAACATCCAGATGTATCTTGTTAAAGGAAATGTTGCATGCAGTCAGGACTGACCATAGTTTAAGGCGAAAGAGTTGCTCGCTCCAAGTGTCTGATGCTAATAATGCCCCTTATTTGAATTTGCATGCAGTCAGGACTGACTAACATTATTTGGTTCACTCCTCATCTCTCCCTTATTAGAAACAATTGCTAAAAAAAAAAAAAGATTATAGAATCCGAATCGTAATTATTGACAGCATGCCGCATAGTTTCACCCATATTTCAACACCCTTCTTAGAAAAAATAACATTTTTCTATTTCTCAATATTTAGAATTTCTTACAAAATACATTACATCTCTTAATCATTTTGTTTGTAGAAGAATCATATGTTTTCTACCTATAAATTAGATTATATTTGATTAGATTATAATTTTATAAATTCAATTTCATCTTGTTTTGACTTGTGTGCGAGACTTCTAACTCTATATATAGGAGTTCCTATATACTTAATGATACACATCAATAATGCTCCCTCCATTCAACTTATTTGGCCCATTACGCTACTTTTTTTTTTTTTTTATAATTATGTTTTTTGTTACTTAAATCATTAGGTTCTTCCATATTTACTCTAAGCATAAGTAATAAATGGTATGAGAATTACTAAGACTTAGGTTTTCCTTTTTGTTTTGGCGATAAACAACGAAGGCTTAGTTTAGTAATGTTACTACTTTTCAAATTTGCTTATTAAAACTGTTTTTGAAAATTGATTATAAAAATGGGTATAATTATGGTATTTGATAAATAAATTTAAAAAGTTACTTTGTTAAGTAGCTTGGTATTTGGAAAAGTGACACTGTTATTATAAAAAGATAAAATTAGGTATGTATTGAAAATAAATAAAATATAATTTGTGTTATTTAAGTCATTAATGATAAGAAAAATTAAAGGAGTTTTTAAATGCAACCCTTGGATTGCCTAAAAAAAACATCCTTAAAAAAGTAGCATAATAATCTAAACGCTGTTGTTTAAATATTTTACCAAATACCATTAGCTATAATTTTAAAAAATTAATTAACAAAAACAGCTTGGAAACTGTAATATCCGACTAGGCCTAAATTTTTCTTGATTACTTTGTTTAGAAATATGCAAAGATTGTATTGTTAGTCTAAATATATAACTTATAGTTTATCATTTTTTTGGCATTGAAATTATCAAAAGGTTACTTATTTAAGAATTTTTAAAATTTTGTAAAAGGTCATTATAAAAAGAATAGAGGGAATACTTCCTCCGTCCAAAAATAATTGAATAGTTTGACTTAGTACACAATTTTGTATAAATTCAAATTTAAATTTTGAATTGAATACAAATGACCATGATACCCCTATTAAACTTTGATTTGACTTCACTTTTAATAATTGAAAAGGGCAATAATGGTAGTTTAGTTTTATTTTATAATAATTGCATATCATACATATAATATGAAAATGTCCAATTATTTTTGAACGTCCCAAATTGTAAATATTACCAATTATTTGTGAACGGAATGAATATTAATTATCTAAAAAAGGGAAAAGGCTTTAGTACAAGAAATCGACATTTTTGTGTCAATATAACAATATTGTTCAATTATTACAGTACAAAATATTTCATAAAATCACTTTTTAAATTGTGGAAAGGGACTTTAAAATAAGAAAAAATATATTTTTTTATTAATACATGAAATAATCATGACCGTATATTTTTAATATGATCAACATGAACTTTAGATTAAATTGGCTTTAAAGTTGAAAACGTGGTATTATTTTTCCAACATGATTTTCTGAAGTGGTTTGTAGCTTATTTGTTAAGTGATATTCTTGTATTGATATAATAATACCATTTTTTGGTATTGTATCTTTTCTCCTAATTTTTTAACCGATTTAATAAATAGTTCATATGATTGAAAATGCTAGTATATAAGAACCCGGATATTAATGTTTTCATATACAAATAATTATGCAGAAAAAATATTGTCACGTCTTAATCTTTCAAATCAACAATCAATTACCCATATTGATCCTTCCAAAAAATGTGGCCACGATTAATTTTTATTTAATTCATGTATAGTGCAAAAACATATTTTCTTGTTAGGAAGTCGGCTTCCATATTGATCTTGTATAAAAGTCGGCTCCATAAGATGCCGTAAATACAAATTTCATCTTAATAGGATAAATATTTTGGGCTCGAGATCAAAATTAAAGTATGTGCCGCAGGCGGAAGGTGTAAATCTAAGCACCTGCCGCCATATAGGGTAATTCTATTTGCATTACGAAAATAGTTATTTGCACCACTTACAAATTGATTAAATTTGTATTACTTGCACAAACAAAAAATGATAAAGGCACCACAAATTAATTATTTATAAAAAAAAACGCCCTCTCCTTCTAATAATACTTTCCCTTTCCTTAATCCTTCAACTTCAACCACGCCACCATACCACTACCCCCACCGCTACACGCCCCAGCCCCTAGCAATGCGTTGCCACCCTCACCGCCACGACATCCCCATCGCTACACAACCCCCATCTCGCGCCATAATTTCAAAATGTGAACCTCTTAGGAGGTACATTCGAAAAACATAGAAATGAATGTATACAGTGACATTTGATGGCCATAAATTTGAATATCTTCAATGACATTTGATGGCCAAAAAGTTAAATGTTTTCAATGACATTCGACGACCAGGAAGTTGAAAGTCTTCAATAACATTCGTCGACCAGGAAGTTGAATGTCTTCAATGACATTCGTCGACTAGGAAGTTAAATGTTTCCAGTGATATTTGTAATCTCAAATTGCGAATGTGATCATGAGAACACACTGATTTTTTGAAACTTACATTCGATGTCCAAAGTCACAAATATATTTGGTAACATTTAGCTCTCCAGGTAACGAATGTGATCCTGAGAATACTGACCTTATGAAACTTACATTTGATATCCAAAGTTACGAATGTCTTAGGTGACATTCGGTCTCCCGGGTTGTGAATGTGATGAGACTTATTCGATCTCTAAATGAATGAATGTATCAAGTCGGTATTGAAAATTAGGGTTTATTGAAATTTGTTATATCATCGAGAAATGCAACTATTGATATTCAAATATGCTATAATCTTATCCAATAATAATAATATACAAGTATTTAAAAAAAAATGAGTATATTAATTGGATTGAAATGGGTTTTTGGATTTTGTGTAGATGGAGAACAGTAGTGAGAGAGAGATGGAGAAGGTAGAATATGATGATGAGATGTTTGATATTTACGATTAAGTTTAAAATGATGAATATTAATAAAAAATAATAGATGAAATAGATGGGGGTGAAGAGTAAGTGTTGAAGATGAAGATGGTGAACATGAAGTGATTAGAAGAAAAAAGGGTATTTTTATTAATTGTCATTGTGGTGATCAAGCACTTTTATGGTGCCAAAAGAAAAAAAATATATTATCTATTTTGTTTGTGTTGTCCTTAAAATAAAATAATTTTTAATATGGTGATATGTGAAGTAAAATGATGCATATAGTCATTTTTGTGGTGCAAATATAAATGTACATAATATATAGCAATAGTTGCCATTAATTTTATAACGGCTACTCCCACGGTTCCACTAATTACCCCCTCCTGTTATAAATAACAATTTTAATTTCCAATTTAGAATATATAACCAAAAATTGATGGGGTAAGATCTGTAAGTTATATTTACTTCAAATTTAAACAATTAACTTTCACTTTGATCTAAAACTGCCTATCCTTTGTTTAGGAAGGGAGTATTATCTAAGAAATGTGATTCGAATAGAAAAGCATAAATACATTGGCATGCATGTACATAAGTTTTACCCTAAATTTTTCTCCCTTAAATGCTTGTTAAAATAACACACATATGACCTAGCATGAGTTTACATGATTAAAATTTTGTCCAGTTTTCATGCCCAGTTTCTTATTATGTTTCTAAAAAAAAATAGATTTTTTCTCTAATTTTTTACAAAACGATTAATGTGATAAATTTAGGTATTTCATAACGATCATAATAGTATTTTTTTTAAATTATTTGGAGATAGATAATAAAATAATATATTTGGTATTGGCTACAATACAGAATATAATTTGTACAAAACAATGCAAAATAAAATTTGAAAAATACTATTGGTATCGTTATAAATTGCTTAATTTTATCTTATTAATAATTTTGTGAAAGAACAAAGAAAAAATTATTATTTTATAAACATAACAAACTAGTGGATATCAAAACGACACAATTTCAATCTGAGTTTGCAAACGCAAATTGGCCCTATGCAATTTTCAGAAAACGAATCAAAACGTCTCTATACAAGTGGATGAATCATGACAAACTTCCTTACATGGGTCATCAATTGCTATTTATTCATATCTTCAAAAAGTTAAAAGTACAAAATTCAAGGACTTTAATTGGGCATATTTAAAGGACTATAACGTGCGTAAATAGCTTTATATTATTGCTCGAAAAAGTTTCCAATCACTTAAACATCCTACCTAACAAGGTGCATAAAAACGAGCAAATATTTTTTAAAATTAAAGTTTAAGGGGAGGGGAGGTAACGAATATTTATTTTCCGGAGCTAAAATTACAATATATTTAGATTCATATCCTCCTTACAATTAAGAGATATTGGTTTTTGATATTTTGCACAATGTACATTGTAATAGTTCATTGTTTTTACTTCTTTTGCAACTCACCAAATTATTCAAAGTACTCTGGGAAAGGATTAATTAAGCACTAGGTTAGTGACAATGTCATTTTACTGTGCACCCAGACGCGGCCATATTTACACAATGATCATACTAATTAAGTTTATATAAGTGGCGAAATCACGGTTAAACTTCCCTAACTTTCAATAAACTATATAATATATGTTGGTTCTACTATAATTAAATAATAAATTTTTAATGTAATAATAATAATAAATTGGAAATAACAGAAATTTTATTTCGTTAGCAGAAATTGAAATTACAATTAACTGTAATAGAAAATTTACAACCTTCAATTAAAATTACTAAAAATAAAATGAATTATGATTGAATTTCAGACGAGATCACAAAAAATCTGTATCCCCTTAAACTTAATTTGCTTGCCACCAACTTACTTCTGGCCTGCACCGATAATGAGTTATTAAGGTACAACGTCTGTTCACTACGCCTTGATGAAAACTGCAATTTGGACGCCTAGTTGAACATTTTGTAGTTTGATACCCTCTCTGAATCACTATATAGTTGTGGTTGTGTTTAAAAAGTGAAAGTGTTGTGTAATTTTTTTGTACAAGAAAAGTGCACAAATAGCCCTTTCAAAAAAAAAAAAAAAAAAGTTACATTTTTACTCATAAATCACCATTAATGGGGAGTTACCTCTGGATTAAGAGTTTCCTTTGCTCTTAATGCTGCAGAGGTTAGTGGGTGATAATTTTGCATTGGATTTTCTTGCAATTTATGTGTATTGCTTCCAATTTCATGTGCATGTAATATACTACATTTCATCTCTTACAAACAAATGAGATTGTATGTATATAATACATAGAACCTTTAATAAGTCGATATGGGATAATTTCCATCCACTTATTCGAGCGCCTCACTTTGAAGCCAATTTTCATTCATACAGTTTTATAGTTTTGACGATTTAAATATACCGTCTCCGAACACCCATTACGAGCTCTAAAATTCACCCAAGAATGAAAAAAAAAATTATGTGCACCCTATATAAAAATTGGCTCAAAATTAGTTATTTTTATGAACTCCATACGCATAAATACACATAAAAAAAAATTATAAAGGCTAAATCACTTACATTCTTTCAATTACATGTGTATACTATTTTCTTTTAAGAGTGTATGAGGTATTTATCATCTGACAATAGTATAAGCTTTATCTTTTAAAAATGAGAAGAAGAAAAAAATCTTTCTCCAAACAATAGGTGTACAATAATCAAAACTTTTGCAATACACATTTATCGAAAATGGGCATTTCATGTCGACCAATTCGGAGTACCGCATAATTACTGCCAAAGATTCGAGGGATAACAAAATTACGTTTTGAATTTACCCCTCTACAATTTTTTAATGGAAAAATCCTAAAAGGACCAAACATGTGAGGGTCATTCAAAAAAAAAAAATTAATAATTTAACGTAAGTCACTCACTTAACAAAAGTAACTCGTTGACTCATAGCTTGAAAAAGTAATTAAAAAGTAGATAACTAAATAAAAATAATGATTAGAGCACTGATCCCGCGAAATTATCTTGGTTAAAAATTCTCAAGGTACATACGTAGACAAGAGAGAGAGAGAGAGAGAGAGAGAGAGAGAGTGCAGAGGATGTTGGCGTTAAAGGAAGAAGAGTCACGTGTTGGCACTCAATGCGTTTGATCTGTATTATGTGACGTGTATTTTCATCAGTACCGGGAAATGCGGGGCTACTTTAACCCTAACTTTCCCCATGTGCCCTACATGTATCTCGCTCGATTCTTTTACTTTTCTCTCTCCATGTAATGTTTCAATCACAAATTTTTATTATTATTCATAGATTTATTTATAAATAAGTTAAGTATAAATAATAAATTAAGGCTCGTTAAATAAACAAATTGAATATAAATAATCCGGCTCAGTTTGTTAAGGATTTAATTTATAACTAATTTCAAAATAAATGAATCTATAATTCTACATTAAAAATATAAGTATGCATGCTCAATTGCATCTACTTCATTTGAACATTTAATATATATGTTTAGACATTTTTATTATACGGTGACTCAATGATGGATTCTAATTAATCTTGGCCATTATAAAATGTTGATGATGTGATGGCTAGTAAATCGATCCAAACCGAATGAGTTTGCCAAACGAGCGGAGCCTTAAAACTTCAGACTCGGTCATATATTTAAACAAGCTCGAACCGTGCATAAAGTGAACCAAATTTGAGCCAAGCCTGCGCAAGTCGAGCCCGAGTAGCTCCACTGAATAAAGGAGGTGATCTAGAACAAACCAAAGCTTGGCTCAGCACCGCTTATTCATGCTCATAATTTTTATTAATAATACGGTATGAATTTTTGTTATTATTTTATTGGTAGATTTAACGTTATTCTTAACTTTATCCATTAATTAGCTCGTGGAGGAAAATAATTTATTCTGATTTTATACGGAATATTTGTTTTATCTTTTCCTATTTATCAATAAATAAAAAGATATATGTAATAAATTGTTGCATACATGTGTGAATCAAAATTCTAAGGCTGTAATTTGTTTAGAGTACTAATAGTTTGGCTAGGTAATTCCCACATGCCTATATTAATTGATAAATTCCCCTTTGTGCACAAAATGTCACGAGCTTTGGTTCTTTCCCAATATATATTCTCAAGGTGTTGGAATTATGTGTTGTTTCTATGTACTGTTATTATGTTGTTATCAAAAAAATGTTATTTTCTTAATGTTTATTTCAAAATAATTAGTGTGACAAATTTAAGTAATTTATAAAAATTGTGGTAGTTTTTTCCAAAATTTATTAGGAGATAAAAAATTAAAAAATATTTTTTGATACCGGTTTTTGTACAGAATATAATTTGTATAAATTAATGTCAAATAAAATTTGAAAAATATTGCCATAATTTTTATAAATTATTCAAATTTATCAACTAATTATTTTGAAAAAAAAATAATATTTTTTTAATAACTGCACATAAAAACAACACGCAATTCCAATCAAGTGCTAACCCTATTTTGTTGGTAATATCAGCTCTTAAACTGCATTTTTTTTTACCCGTTTTACTACACGTAATGTTTTATAGATATTTTCTATAGAAACATGTTTTTAGGAATCAATTAAACATTGCCAAATTTCTAATAAGAAAGCCACAACAGAAATACACACTCCTGGTGAGTGGTGAGTACATAATTGTACAAACCCCAGCAATGTGGCAGTATTGTAATGTGTAGGGCATTCAAGAGTCATGCCGGTAATTATAAAAAACATACAGAGACTAAGTATGCAAAATAATTATCACGTGATGTCATGAAAATACGGAATCGGACCACTCCCGTTAATTAAGTAACTTAATATTTAATCTCACTTTCACAAAAAAGTTGACTTATGCATTGGATAGTGTTCATATAGGCTCAACCATCCGATCGATTTTGCAGGTGAGCTATAAAATTGGAAGAGGTAGACCATCGGAGTGTTAGGCCCAAACTTTCAAATAATCTAGAAAAATAATAAAAAATCGATTATTTTGGTAAAATAGTCAACTGATTCAAATTCAGTCGGTTAATATATAAAACAATCGACTGATTCAAATTCAGTTAGCTAATTTATCAAACAACCGATTGAATTTTGTCATGGCAGAACACTAACACATACATTATGGCACATGCCCATGTCCACCACCCTCACGTATAACACCTGTAAACACCCAAAAAATGCCCATTTGAACCCAACAAAGTAAATATAGAGGGAGAAGGACAGAGAGTTCGGAGAAATTGAGGCGATGTTGTCATTTTTTAGCTTCCCGAGCCATTAACGCGATCTCCAGAAGCATCCCTAGGTGAGTTTCCCTACTGAGTTTGGTCTAATTTTAGAACAACCATAGTTTAAATCTACAAGCAAAGGCCTTTCTTGGCTTATTTGAACTTTTGATGACAAATTATAGGTTTTTATATAATTTCTTCTGGAATTTAGCCACTTTAATACTACTGAAATATGTAAAATTAGAAGATGTATATAATTTTCAACCCTTGGAGAATTTATGAGCTTTTTGCACTTTATGGCTAATTATAGAAATTTGGGGATAAGAATAATTGAAATGTATACGTAGTGAAATTGATACAAATAATTACATGAGAAACATAAAAGTCTGCCTTTTGAAACATTAGCAGTGTAAAGCGTTTATGACTGAGTAGGATACCTTTGAGAGAAACAGAGATACGGAGAAAATGATGAAATTTCCTTTCCTTTTTAGAAAGTGCTTTATAGCGAAGATATGTACATATATATGTGTGTGTGTGTATGTATGTAAATACCGTAGAGAATTTTGGGATGCGAGGAAGTTAGGACCTATCCGTTGTGACTGTTGTGTTTTCGTAATAAATAAATTTAGAAATTAAAGATGAAATGGTTTGATAACCCGAGTTAGAGCAAAATTGATAAAAATATACAGGTGATTCACAATGGAAAACTAACGAATGTAGTGCAGACTATTGAGGAATAGCTTTAGAAATTATGTGTGGAGACTAAGTATAAAAGAATATAGGGGATAGGAGGAATTGGGGATCTTATTGGATTGAAAAGTATGAATCCATGATGGTGAAACAGCTCGAGGGTCTAGTAAAATGGTCAAGATGTGAGGTTAGGTTGAAGGAAAAGACTGAAAAGCATAATTGATAGAGATCAATAAGGAATATTTTGATACTTTAAGCTATTTATTTATTTAAATAAATTAGCATTTTATTTAGTTTAATAAGCTAGTCTATTATTTCATTAGGAAATTTAATTAGGCTATCTAGTATTTCCTTTTCCTTAGGGTTTTCTATTGGTGCATATAAATAATATCTTATGTTTTTGTTTTTGTCAGACTTGATAATATTGAAACCCTAAAATTTCTTTCAGTTTGTTAATTTACTTTGTTTTCTTTTATTGTTATTATTTTTCGTAGCCGAGCTACGTCAATTTGGTATCAGAGCCTAATTCCAGATCTGGTTCTAATTAATTTGTGTTATCCAAATTAGAAACCCTAAATTGATGTGCTTCCGCCACAGCCTCACCAAGCCGTCGGTATCACAGCCTCACCAAGCTGCTGGCGCCACACCCCAGCACCAGCCGCGACACATTCGTACTCACACCACATCCGCAATCACGTTTTCCCTTATGCACCCCCAAGTTCCCCACATATATCCACTTTCGGAGTCAGCATGATCATTATATGTAAAAAACCCACGACAGGTTGATTTGTCTTCTTTATTTATTCATGTACCGCCAGTGCACGTCCATGTCCAATTATACATATATGAAATGCATAAATATAACTTATGTAACATCAGATGAAGTCAAACAACTCTTGTTGGAGCTGTTGTTTGCAAATAATAATCAACTGAAAAGAAATCATTGGAATAAAAAAATTTATAAAATCAATAGAAATTGAAATTACAGTAAGAAAATTACAACCTTGTTGAATTAAATTACCGACTATAGAAAAACGAATTGGTTGGATTAATATCGACAAGTCCACAGTATGACTGTGTTACCTTAAACTTAATTTGGTCGTCACCAACTTACTTCTGACTTGCACCGGCAATAAGTTCCCAAGGCACAATGTCTGTTCGCTATGACTCGGAGGAAGCTGCACTCGAGGCGTTTGGACTAGCCTTTGATAGTGTGGTACTCTTTCCCTTTAAATAGTTGTGAGTATGTGTATTGTTGTGTTAGTGTGTATATAAAATTGAAAGTTTGGGTAGCCTTTTATAGGCACAAAATGCCTAGCCCAAAGGTCTCAAAACTACGAATTCAAGCTTTTAAAGTCTCCATTAATGGGGATAGTAGAGAGTTTATGTGTGATTGCTAAATTGGTAAGTCCGCAAAATGTGGGGAGACCTTTAGTTGCGAACTGAAGTGATGTTCTTGGTTATTTTGTAATTTTTCATAATTCTT
>MKEJ01007560.1:4309-22904 GCA_001753735.1 Embelia ribes | reverse complement strand
TTAATCACAAATATTACCATCGGGGTTTAACAAAGTGAATAAAATGACAATTTTCATTATACATGAAGAAATAATTTTATTTTTTTTCGAAAATGAAATCTTATGAAAAATATCACGTGCAACGCACGCGATATCCATCTAGTATATATATAAATAGAAAAAGAGAGACTTGAAATGAAATATAGTTTATTTAATCAAAAAGATATTATTAACAATTCATTAAGAAAAATAGCAATTTGGGTACCATAGATGTTAGGAGAAAGAGATTATTGATAATTCATTAGGTAAAAGAGATTGGTAAAGTCGAAACATATGTCCAATGAAGGATGTTTTGAAACTAGGTGATAAGAGGAGAGAAAAAATTTAAAATATACTTTAATTTTTAATCCAGCAACGCCTCTTTCATTTGATTTTGTCAAGATTGTATAGTTTATTCCCAGCACAACCATAGAAGGCTGGTGGAAATTTCTTATTTCACACATAATATTCCTCAGCAAGGATCAAAGACAGGCTCCCACGCTATAAAACTATCTGTTTTCTAACACAATTGCTACCAAAAACATTTCAAAACAGAAATAAGAAAACAAGAAAAAGATAGAAAACAAGAAAATGACGAGGGAAGGGGATATGCTAACTAAACTAGGCTCAGCTCTTGCTGGCCTAATGTTCATCTGGCCATGTTCAAACAATACTTTCCGGTACGATCTCGAAGCCCCTTTCTTGAAATTCTTTCACAAATTGGTGAGTTTAGTATGCCCGTATATTGAAATCACATTCCACGAAATCTCCGGTGACAGGTTCCAGCAGAGCAAAGCCTATGCTTCCACCGACAGGTACCTCAGTGACACCTCCTCTACTCGGGCTAAGACTTTCAGAGCCGATATCTCTGATCCTGAGCATGGACGACTACGAAGAGATCACCGATGAGTTCAAAGGGATTAAGCTATGGCGGACCTCTAACAAGAATATCCCAAAATCGCGAACGATTTCGTTTTACCCGAATGAGGAGGAGAGGAGGTTTTACAAGCTAACTTTTCATGGGAGGGATCGGGATTTCGTTACCAAGTTTTACTTGGACTATGTGATGAAGGAGGGCAAGGAGATTGCGGTGAAAACACGGAGGAGAAAATTGTTTACGAATAATGGGGGCGAGCAAAGGAGATTGCAGTGAAAACACGGAGGTTTTACAAGCCACACAGTGTTCGAGCATCCTACGAGCTTCGACACGCTGGATATGGAGCCGAAGAAGAAGAAGGATATCACCAATGATCTTGTCACTTTTACCAAGTCTAAAGATTGGTAAGTTCGATATATCCTCTTTGTTGATTCATTTCTTAACGACGGATCGTGCCACGTCATCAAATCAGTGGTATGATCTACACTCGGGAACTGGACTGTTAGTCCCCGGATTATCTGTCCCCTCATATGTAAGGACTAATTTTATAAAATGTGGAATATAAGTTTGTAATTATAATTTTCAAACAACACATACTGAACTCTAGCTTAATAGTCTCATTCGTCCTCTCGGGACAAATTAGTCCTTATTTGGGACTGAAATAGTAGGGAGGTACTATTCGTAAATAGCACAGCCCGAAGATCAAATTGAGACAAAAAAGAAATAAGAATATGCTCGCAAAAAACAAAAAAAAAAGTCCTTGTATTATTTTGTACTTGTGACATTGAAGATGGTCTAATTATTAAGTTATTTAACAGGTAAGGCGTGGAAGCACGGTTATTTACTATATGGCCCTCCCGGGACCGGTAAATTACCATGATAGCCGCAATGGCTAATCTTCTAGAATATGATATCTACGATCTTGAATTAACCACGGTTAAGGATAACACAAAGTTAAGGAAGTTGCTAATCGATACCACGGGCAAATCTATTATTGTGATTGAAGATATCGATTGTTTGCTTGATTTAACCAGTCAGAGGAAGAAGGAGAAAGAAAAGGCGAAAAAGAAAGATAAAGAAAATAATGATAATAAAAAAGATGCCGAGAAAATAAAAGAGAAGACGAAAGAAGGAGGAGACGAGAGCAAGAGCAAGGTTACTCTTTTGGGGCATTTGAACTTCATCGACGGGCTATGGTTGGCTATTGGGGACGAAAGAATTATAGTTTCCACGACAAATTATGTTGAAAAATTGGATCCTGCTTTAATCCGAAGAGGGTGAATGGACAAACACATAGAACTCTCTTATTGTTGTTTTGAGGCATTTAAGGTGTTGGCGAAAAACTATTTAGACCTCGAGTCGCACGGATTGTTCGAGAGGATTAGTGAGTTGTTAGCGGAGACAAAAATGACACCCGCTGACGTGGTGGAGAACTTGATGCCCAAGTGCTAGCAGGACGATGCGGAGACTTGTTCGGGAAACTTGATGAAGGCACTCGAGGAATGGAAGGGGCAAGATAAGTTAAAAGCCGAAGAAGAAGAGAAAAAGAAGGCGGACAAAGAGGAAGAAAAAAAGAAAGAAAAAGAAGAGGAAACGAAGTCTGATGAAGAGGTAAAAGAGAAGAAAATTTCAAGTGAAGATGTGAAAGAAAATAGAGTATTAGAAAGTCATTAATTTTCTTATATGTACCTTAATTTATGTATGCTATGGGATGTTAAATTTATGGTTTAGCTGCTTGTTTTCATGTAGTGGACATTGTTGATGAATGCCCAATTTGGGTATGAATTATAACTCTAGATTTATGTTTCTAATTTAGTTGTTCATCACTAATCCAGTTATTTAAAAGTTAAACATCCATTCAAATATTAAACTGGCTAATTAGCACTCGAAATAACATAGTAATTGCTATCGACACATAATTGTGCGCATACATACCCGAGCTATGCTAGCATTTTCCTTAATATAATTAGCTAACAAGCACGCACACAATATCGAACATGCTACGGATACAAATCTGTAATTTTGAGTAGCGAATTTATAATATTCTATTCTAAGTCTCCTTGGGATTTCACATTATTTGTCGCTATTTTTAGGATAAAAGATAATGATTCAATTATTCGATATAAAAAAGTTATTAGATCGAGTGTTTTAGGTATTGTATGCAATCAAGTCACATCTCACCTAATTGGATGTTTTGAATATGATTTTATACCTGCATGACTTTGATATGCTACCAAAGTTGGACGTGGGATGACGAGGCGACATGCCACCTTGGGTCAATGCAAGATCACAATTTTTAATGAAAGGCGTATGTCACTTTGTTTACGCCACTTATTTTTATAGTCAGTTTATTTAATAAGTAATCTTTATAATAAATTAAAATAATAAATTAATCTTTTACAAAATGATGATAAGACAAATTTGTCATAAGTGAGAAGCCTAACTTGTCACAGACCGAATTTTCGATTATGGGAAAAAACAAATTCGTATAGTTATTGATATTTGCTATCGATTTCATTATTATAATCGATATTTATTCATTTAGAGAGTCATTATTCTTCTATTTTGCCCCTCATAGTTTGTAAAATCATTTTTTTTTTTTTTGCAACGTCTGTTCGTATTTTGAGCATATTTCGAGCTCCGTAACTCCAATTGAGCTGGAAATTTACAGTTAGAAAGATATTCCATTTAGCTACAACTTTTATGTTTTGAGAAAAATTGAATTCAAAGCATAGAAGGGTAAAAAATGGGCACAAACAGTTCATGAAAATGTATTTCCAGCAGACTGACACTGGTTTACTCTTTTAATGATATCTTGGAATGTGTAATTCCTTTTAGACCCAAATTTACAATTAGAAAGCTGCTTCATATAGTTACAACTTTCATGTTATGACAAAAATTTAATTTAAAGCGTAAAGTTGTCAAAATAAGACTTGAAGTATTGGGTAGTGTACATAATTCGGATTATAAACGTAAACTCTTTTAAAAGTCACTTTAAGACCAATTTCAAGGCCAATTTGTAACAACCCGAATTTTTCCTAATATTTGTGAAATGCTTTTGAGTTAGAATTATTACTTCTAATATATTTTTGAGTTAGAATAATTGTTAGAACCTTATGCATTATGTGACGGGAATAATTAATTGGAGACGTATGTCTTAGATTATTTTATTTTCATTTGGCATTTTAGATTGTTTTATTATAAAAGTTATATTTAATGTCTTAAATTATTATAACATATGTTTAAGTTGGGTGATTAGTTGGCATATAAATAAGTTGGCATTAACGACTTAGTGATAAGGTTTTGATGAGTTGACACTCTCTTATAAGAATTTGAAATCAATTTGAATTATGCAAGGTTAAGTGTTGTCTTTTGATTGGAGAGTTGGCATAGGTATTTATAAGTTGTAAGTATATGATGAGGTGTAAGGTTATATTAAATAAAAAGTGTGAGTTGGCAAGTGGTTATAAGAAGGAAAAAGTAAGTTGGCAAGTGTTGTTAAGTATAAAAGTATGATTGGTTCTGACAAGGATTACCTAGGCATTTGCTTGGAATGGTAATTCTGTCTAGGCGTGTGTGGATCTATTCTGCTATGCAGTCTGTTATGGGAATTATCGAATAAGTAATTCACTAATTAAAATGGAACTGGATATTTTTGAACAAGCGAAATTTATTAAAACGAGGTTAAATTTATATTTTTGAATATCAAATGAGGTTAAATTTAATTTATTGTTATACAAAATTATAAAATTATTATATTTTAAAATTTATTAAAAATATGTACTGTGTAATAATTAATATCAATACTTATTTTATTAATGTAGGAATGACTAAGAGCACTCACATATCATTTTTAGCTATATAATATTTCAAAAACTGAAAAAAGTGATGTACATGAGATTATTTAAACCATTAGCTAAGACAATAGCTAAACTTATCTATTCATTTATTAGCTAACATATTTCTCTCTCCTTATTCCTATTTTAAGCATATACATCCACATCACATTATCTCTCATCTTCCATATTTTTCTCAAAATTTTTGTTTCTCTGTCGGCCTTGTTTTCATTTTTTTCCCTCACTTCCATTTAGTTTACATTAATTGGTGCATGCAAAAGTATATAAAATATAAATACGTGAACTACAAATAATAGGCGATTTTATACTAGTATTTTAGCTTTTATAACTAAACACGTGAATCTTCTAATTAATTATATTTTGGCAAAAATCAGATTGATTCCATTCTTGAACGGACAGATAACCATCAGCAATAATGACAGATCCGCTAACTCTGCTCGTCTTCCTTCCCAGCGAGAGAGGGAGAGAGAGAGAGAGAGAGAGAGATAAATCTCCAAATCACTCCACACTGAACCCTAATTATACATACATACATACATACATCAATATAGAAAGAGAATTTAGGAACCAAAAACCCCAATTTCTAAATCCAGAGACAAGAGAATGAAGAGATTGAGAAGCTACTACTCCAAGCACAAACCTAAATGGATTTACCCACTCGCCATTCTCATCTCTCTCCTCACCCTCTCTCTTCTCCTCTACCTTTCCTCCGCATCTCTCTCTCTCCGCCGTTCCTCCTCCTCCCCTGCCGCCGCGGCGTCATCACTCTTCGTCGAATCCCGCCTCCGCTCCCTCCCCACCGCCTCTCTCTCCGACCGGCCCCGCCTCGCTTACCTCATCTCGGGCTCCGCGGGCGATGGCCCGATGCTCCGCCGCACCCTCCTCGCACTCTACCACCCTGCCAACCGCTACGTCGTCCACCTCGACGCAGAGTCGAGCCCGCAAGAGCGGCTTGATCTGCTCGGTTTTGTCGTGAGCCACCCGATCTTCGCCCGGTTTAATAATGTGGAGGTGATCAAGCGGGCAAATCTGGTGACGTATCGTGGCCCGACGATGGTGGCGAATACGCTCCATGCAGCGGCGATTTTGCTCAGGGGAGGTGGTGATTGGGACTGGTTTATCAATCTCAGTGCTTCAGATTATCCCCTTGTTACTCAAGATGGTGAGTTAGTGTTTAATTTTGTTCTAATTGAGCTATTTAGAATGTTAGTAATTGAACTTAGTAAATAATTATTTACTAATTGAGCTAAATTGAATATCCACTTGTTACTTGAGGTAATGGGTTGATGCTCAATTTTGTTGTAATTGTGTTATAATCCAATTATGTTTCTATATTGTCTTGATGTTAGAGTAGTTGTCTTACTAATTGAATTTAGTGAATAATTATTTATTAATTGAAATAAATAGAATAGAGTGATGATACAAGTATTGAAAATTATGCATAGGAATTATACCTGTGTGTAGATTTTTTTCCTTAAAGACGGGACCAATGCACATGATCTATCTCCCATGTATTATTCCAGTACATGATTGTCGGTATATGAATCATGTTCCAGATCATTTTTTGTTCTAATCGAGTTATATTGGAAGTTCGATTATGGTTCTATCTTTTGATGATTTGGAATAGTTGTCGTAGTAATTGAATTTGGTGCATGAATATATGCTACTAATCCAGTAAATGGGATATCCACTTGTTACTTGTGATGGTGGGTTACTGCTAAATTTAATTCTCTAATTCAGCTATATAGAATATTAATTTGGGTTTTCCTTTCTTTTATTTTTTGTGTTTGTTGATAGTTGTCTAGTAAATAAATTT
The DNA here is from genome assembly GCA_001753735.1 of Embelia ribes. NCBI lineage: Eukaryota > Viridiplantae > Streptophyta > Magnoliopsida > Ericales > Primulaceae > Embelia > Embelia ribes. The sequence continues at coordinate 16,336 of MKEJ01007560.1, read as the reverse complement.
TGAATAATTGTTTGCTTTGAGCTAAATAGAATGGTGAAGTGACTTTTGTTTTGTTCTAATTGAGCTTATTAGAATATTCTCTCTTTTTATTTTGTTTTTTAGTGTTTTTGCATGATTATTTATAAATTTGGCTAAATAGAACATTCAAATGAGTTTCATCTTGGTTTAGTTGCGCTTAATATAATATGAAATCAAGTATATTTTGTTCATTTTGCTTTCTTGTTCTTTTGTGTATTTTGTGAATAATTGTTTACTAATTAGCTTTCGTGAATATTTGATTGGTTAGATTTGCTCCACACATTCTCATACCTTCCCCGTGATCTCAACTTCATCGATCATACAAGTGATATTGGGTGGAAAGAGTAGGTGAACTATCTTTCTCGTACGTTTTTCCTTTTATTTATAGTTTCCCTATTATTGGGAAAAGACATAAAACTTAGAATGTAATATGACGATTGTAGGTTTCAGAGAGCAAAACCGGTAATTGTCGACCCGGGGTTGTACATGACAAAGAAAGCTGATGTCTTTTGGATTACACAACGAAGAAGTGTGCCAACTGCTTTCAAACTCTTTACAGGTGCAAACTTAATATTTGTTGCTACTTTGAATTATCCAAATATATAACTTTAAAAAAAGACTGTTCTTTTTGTAATTTATATGCTGTTTTTGATTTCCTAAGTTAGGTAATCAATTTTGTTATCCATTCAAATGTGATGATTGGATTTGGATATCTTCAGTTGTTAAATGACGTTGCTTTTTTGTTTGTTTATATGTCCTTTAAGTAACCTCAAACTATTGAAATAATTAAACCGATAATGTTCCTTTGAAACTTATCAAAATGGAATTAATCATGTTGTATTTAGCTCTGAATTTGGTTGGCACAATGGTTAATTCAAACCGAATGTATACAATAGTAACGAACAGATTGCCCGAGTTTAGAGCCCTTATTTGATGGACTGAATTTACGAAATAAAATTTATCAAATTTATGCGTGCCAAAAAAAAAAAAAAGAAAAAAAAAAGAAAATCTGCAGTAACATCAAGTATTTTACATAATCATACTAATCCTAGCTAAGAAGTTAAACAGTATCATATAAGAAAGTAAAGAAAATACATACACTTTTTTGCTCTTTAAAAGTACAGATTACAATACCCATACAAATTCACAAAGTGATAGTTAAATCAATACAAGCCATAGCATTACCCCCACAGACAAAATGTCACTGTAATTCAGTTTGTACAACACATTCCAATCCACAGGTTATTTTCTCTTCATCGTGAACTCTCAAATATAAACCAAGTACATTAATAATATGGGAATTATGTTAAGCCGATAAAATTGGTAATACTAATACTCCTTTAAATTGTCATATTTTAGCATCTGCATTCAGAATAAATTCTGATTCATGTTTTGTTTGTGGTGCTATCTGTTATACACATAGGTATGCATAAGTAATATGCGCCCTTGAAAATTTAAACCATCCTACATCGAAAAAGATATATTTCAGATATCACAAGAATATTTTGTAGAAATATGTACCTGACCATTAGTGTTAACAGACAGTTGAATGTAAGAAACTCAAGGCATTGCTTGCATGATTAATGCACATCATCTTCTTATTTGTTCTGATGAAAAATTTGACAATAAAAAATAATGGTAACAGAACAGATTCACATACCGTTTCCCCTTCCTCTAGAAATAGCTTAGCAATTTCAATTCCTTCCTGTAATATCAAACAAGAAGGCTCGCATGTTTTCAACACACCCATCAAACAGATAATGTCATAACGATAAAATGGCAGGAAGAACATAACAAAAATAAAAACAATTGCAAAGGATTTAAACAACAAGATGAATAGTGAAATATATAAAGTTTCTCTGAAAACAGACTCCATGACTGTAGAAGCTGACCCTAAACTCTAAAGGATTTATCAGTAAGTAAAAATAGTGAAATATCATAATATCATATGAATACTACTGTTTAATTGTTAACAATTTCTAAGGTCAAAAAGAAAAAGCATATGCTTAAATAAGCCGTATGGGAAAAAGTAGGTTCAAAGGGCTACAATAAATTGTTCAACAATTGTGCAAAAGTATTTGCTCTAGAGCAGAGCTTCAATCTAGTGTTTCCTTGAGTTCATCTTCTTTTGCATTTTCAGCAGAAGGCACAAAAGGCAATAAGTTCCTCAGATCAACAAGTGAAGGAATTTAAAAGGCACTCATGATGCATTGTTCATTTATTTTTTGTTTCATAAGAAACTTTAAGCAATCAATGCATCTACAACTATGTGTTGCCAAAACCATCAAATAATTTCCGCAACTTTTACCGCAAATACTAGGCCACAAAATATAGATTTGTAAGTAAGAGGCAAAGGGGGGACTTCCCTCTCTTTAACAATAAATTGTAATCCTTCATGTGTGAGGAAGAATACAAACCCATGTCTCCCTCATTGACAACTCGTAATTTTGAAAAAGAACAACACTTTCTTAAAATTTTCTATTTGGAACCTTAATAGTCTGCTATCTATGTAACCCCTTTTTATCCTATATATACATATAGCCATACATCCATGTTAACAAGCAATATTCTTTATTTTCTTATTAATAATATGATATGAGGCTGCTAAATTGAATTCACTTGTATTTCTATCTTCAATTCATCTAAATTTGTATACCACCAGTGTCCAGAGTCCAACTCCCTATTGACCTTTCTTATGCAACCTTTACTTATTAAAGAAAAGTGAGGTACAAATAGACTAACCTGAACCAGGCCACCACGATTATCTCTAAGATCCAGAATAAAAGAGGAAGCACCCGTGTCCTTGAGTCGTTTCATGGCTGCAGAGATCATCGGCTGTTTTAGGCAGTCTCACAAAAAATTTAGATCAAGTACTACTAGAGAGAGAGAGAGAGAGAGAGAGAGAGAGAGAGAGAGGGAGGAAGAGAGAGAGAGAGAGACTGGAATAAATTTTGCTGATAGGCATTAATGGAGGGGGGTGGTAGAGCATACACATTTTGTGGTTTAAATTGCCAAAGTTTCATTCCTGATACGAGAAAGAAGGGAAAAAAATAGATTTTCAAAATTATGATGTTTCAGATATCCTTCTAAGAAACATTTAATACCGCCAACTCATAAGGTAAATTCTAAAATGGTATTTGCCTCTGTATTTTTAAAATTATAAAATAAACTAGCAAGGTTTTCCCAGAATAAGTACGCCAGTAACAAACAATATGTGCCCCAGTATCATGGTTCTACCAGTTGACCTTCATCTACTAGCTGTCATAAAAACATCTAATAATTTTGTAGGATAAAGTTAAAGAATGAAACCAATAACCAGGAATGATGATTATTGAACGGGGAGCTCAAGAACAAAGGTCAATTAAACAATACAAGTAATCAGAAAAAAAAATATCTTGTTTGATACATAAGCAAGTTAAGTTACTTAATTGTTATCCACATCTAGTGGTCTGAACAACATATTGGTACGGTCACAAGGAATCCGTTTATCACAATAAAGATGATTTTGTCTTCTAAAAATGTAATGTGTAGATACCTATGACCAGATCTTTTCTTGCCAATGCATTAAACTCCTTTAAGCGCACGTAACCAACAGAAGTCGCACTGTTACCCATATCTTCTAATCGATAAAGAACAGGTGTCCTAGCAACAAGTTGTCTCTGAACATCAATAGACTGCACAGGTCCACAATTACCATGCTTGACCTAAAAAAAGCATATATACCAATACAAAAATACTAAGTGGTGCTGTCAAAATGAAAAGAATATCAGCAAAACATTATCTAATTGATTGAAAATGGAAACCTTAATGGTCACAAATGTTTCATTAGGGCCTTGCAACATAGATGACACTTCAAATGCAGATTTACCCCCAACATCCACCCCATTGACAGCGAGGACTTCGTCTCCCTGCCAAACGAAGTAAACATTTGAAAATTTTGAGTTGCATACCCGTCAACAGGGATAACAAAAATAGGGCAATAATTGTGCATAAATCACACACAAAAATGGAATAAACAAGATGCAGTAAAAAAAAAAATCATTAAAAGTACAAGACGTGGAGTCAGTTCATTGTCTCCTTCTTCACGGTCCGGCAGTCAAGTCAGATTTGGTACAACTTTTTGTTGATTTTGGGAATGCAGTGGGCTATCCAGGTATTGTTGCTGATCGAATGAATAGCAGGGGGCAACTTTGCCCGAGACACTCTTTCGTGACCTTGGGCACATCATTCCGTTCTTTGTAATGTGGAGTGTTTGGTGCAAGAGAAATTCGGGAGTTTTTTAGGTCGTGAAAATTTCTTCAGTTATAGTGAAAGGGAAGATCTGTTTCCCTCTTTTCGGGACTAGATGCTCATCTTTGGAATATAGGTACTTTCATGGATATTGTAGATTCTCTTTTGGTGGCCCATTAGTAGGGTCTTGTACAGGATTCGACCCCTTAAGACATTCTTTTCTTTAATATAATTATATAATTACTTATAAAAACATTTACGACCATAACACACTGATTTACCAAAAGCAAAACTCAGTAGCATGCATTGAGCACAACACAAACAAATGCATTCATGAAATATAAACTAGCAGTGCTACTCGTTTTGGATTCTAACCTGTCTCACGCCGGCAGTATGTGCAGGTCCATCCAGAATGAGCCCCCACACTTTTAATTTTACAGCTCCATTATCATCAGGAACTTCCCTAAGGTTTATCCCAATCCCAGTCATGTCATATCTTGCCATCTTGGAGAACTTTCAATAATGATGAGGTAATATGCCATTGAATAAGATTACTGTAAAGGTTGTAAATAAGCCTTATGCAATGTATTGAAGCCCAAGTGCGGAGGAAATTAAGATAACACAAGAACATGACCTTAATGCATATGATAACAATTAAAAGAAAAAAGAAAAGTAAAAGGCCAACAGAAGTGATATTATTCTTCAGAGAAAAGCCGGAGGAACATAACCGAGAGCAATGGGAGTAAGTGTGACAAACTAAGGGAATACAAGGAACATATTTAAATGTACGCATTTTATGAGGAATTTTCTGTCGTCAATACTTTCATACAGTCACAAAAAAGCTTTAGGCATTAAAAGGGAACATGAGAAATATAAGTTCGCATGAATATCTATAGAAATGTGCACAATGGAAAATGAAAGCACCAGACTAATCAGCACGAAGAAACGCTACTAATCAGCACTAAGAACAACACTGTTCATCCCCTAGTATTCACGGAGTCATGATTTTGTCCTCTAGTTACTTTTGTCACAAGAAAAAAGTGACAAGGTGGGAGTCATTCTCAATCTTTTCATATGTTCAAAGATTTCACAGAAATTGAACCCAAAAAGAGACCTTATAGGAAAAAGGGCATTTAGTGATCAGAACTTGACACACATCCTTGCTCAATATCCCCTTAAACAACAAAAACAACCATGCGCAAGTGAATGCGTATTTTTCTCCATCCAAAACCTTGATTGAGTCAACTGACTTTGAAACGAGGTTTCGCTGAAGGAAAGAATCTAAAATAAACTCATGTTAAAGGAAATATTAATATTAGGAATTTTCGGCATTCGGGAATATTTTTCTGATATGAACATGCTTGTGTACGCAGTTAGCATATTCTCGAGCCTGTAACGGTAGCTCATATAGCTCAGAACCACAAGAGGAACTTAACTTTACTACTGCAATGCCCTTTTCTTAAGGCAACAGTAACTATTTTTATTTATATTTCTATTTCCTTTTTACCTATTTCAAAGAGTCCAATGTGCAAACATTTTTTCTTATTTATATATTTTTTTCTATTTTATGTTTATTTACATAAAAGCATGCCAATGGAGATGGCCACCACATAGAACACCAATACACTGTCTTACTATACTTTCCAACTAAAAATTCTTCAATGCAATTCTGACTTTTACTTTAGCAAATCCTTCATTTTCAAAGCTTAAAGCTCTAAAAAACTGAGATTCTGACATTGAGAGAAAGCAGAAGCATTAACAAACAAATTAACAAGGAGTATACATAGAAAAATACAGCTACAAGAATGTGCTTGAGCAGAATAAGAGGTATAGAGCACCAAGTACCTCTGAGGGAGAAAGAAAGCGTGTATAAGGATCACCCAAGCTGGCTAACATCCGTCTGATGATATCATGAGCTTTACCTCTAGTCTTAATGGAAGTGGATAAAATATCGTCTTTCTTTTGCTGAAATCCACAATTCTATGTTATGCACGTACATAGTCCAAAACTGGATTAAGAAGTTATACAAGAGATGCAACATAACAAAGACAGTTTATCAATCACTTCCGGCTAAATACAAATTTATGTGCTACTAATTCACCTAAAAAGCTGAAGTAGTTAGGAAGAACATTATATGATTTATCATCTCCACACGGGCACCACTTGTGGCCTATTCATCTTTAGAACCAAACAAGTGATATTACATTTTAAGCCTGAGAAGAAGAATATTATATAAGTTAATATTTCCAAGATGACCCTCATTTATGGTCAATTCTTTTTTATATTCAAATAAGCGTAATTATATTTTAAAATGAGTAACAGTGAAATTCGATAAGACATTGACACAAGTCTGCCTGCTTTGATACCATGATGAGATATATGGTACCAACTCACCTAAAGCTTACATATTACTCCCTCTGTCCCAAATTAAAAGGCTTGTTTGAATTTTCACTCGGATTAAGAAAAAAATAGTTAAAGAGTGGTTGGAACGTTTAACTTTTGGCTTATTTTACTGAGATAATCTTCATTGGAAATGTAAAAAGTCTTATTCGTTTACAAAAAATGCATTTAATGAGGGGGTACAAGTAAAATGCTTATTTTAACTACCTTTTAAATAAGGAAACTTGCCTATAACATGGGACAAATAAAAAAAGAAAGATGGCCTATTAAAATGGGACGGAGGGAGTACTTATTACCTACAATGTTAATCGAACTTACAAACAAAATTAAATAATGATAAAGTAATCTAAGAGGGGGTCACCTGACTGCTTTCAGTTCAAAACTTTTGACCGCAAATATTTCACAGCATTTTTTTCCTTAGAAATCTCATTAGAATTCATACAGAATCTTGGCTGGCAAAATCTACTATTAGCAATTATTTAGTAAAATATTAATTTCTTTTCATCAAAACTATAAAACCACAGGGCACCAAAACGTATATTCTATCGTATAATATATTATTTTTATTTTTATTTTTGAAATGAATTGTTGAGGAGTGATGCGTGTATTTTTAAAAATATTGATAAATGACATATAAAATTTAATGAGAAAGACTGGGAACAGTATTAGGGCGTTCCCGCCAGTATATCTATTTTCATCCCCTAAATTTTAATTTCTACACCCTAAACTCTTTTTTAGACCTGAATATAAGCATTTCACATATCTGAATCCCCAAACTCAAAAAACAATATTCCGGATGAACATTGGTCCCTACTCCCTAGTCCGAAGGAATCACTACAGCAAACCTCTTGTTTTATAGATAGAGAATATTATTAGATATACTGATACGAGCATTCCCTAAAATTTATTCCCAAAACTTTAGGATAGAGGCTTAGTTTGGGAATACTGTTCTTGAAATGTTGATTTAAAACCTAGTGTCTGTTAATAAATTTTAAAAATTTGCTTTCACAAAAAAAGTGGTGTTTGATAAAATGATTTCTTTCATTGTAAAAAGACAAAAATAGTTATTTTATATATAATGTACTAAATATAATTTAAATTATTCTTATAATTAATGATATAAAAATAAGAAACAACTTTTATAGCACTCCCTAAGTGAGCTTCTAAAAGTACCCCTAGAAATTTTTAGAAAAGCAAAATAAAAAGCTGGTGCTTTAGGATTTACCCAAACACAACAAACTGCAATTTCAAAAAAAAAAGCAGAAACAATATTCAAATATCAATCCATAACTACTTATCCAAAAAATATATATATATCAATCCCAAACTGAGCATAGTCATCATGGTGAGAGTGTGTTCTTACTAGCCAGAGCTGAGGGGACCAGCGGCGGTGACCGGCGGCGCCGAGGAAGCTCTCGTTGACGATCTCCCACGCCTCCTCCACGAGTCCCTGATCGGTAACCACCACCTCCTCCTCCGGCTCCGCCTTCGCCGGAGCAGCAGCTGGTTCATCGGCCTCGCGGCAATACTCTACGGAAGGAGGAGGTTGGAGAGAGAGCGAGAGAGAGGGAGAGGGAGAGAGAGAGATGGGGTGTGAGCCACGCTGGCCATTGAATTGTGTTAGAATTCTCGAGTCTCACTAAGACATATATAATATTCTTTTAAGAGTAAAATAATTTAAAAATATTATGGATTATTTGCTAATAGCAATTATTTGTTTTAAATCTTTGTAATTGATCATTTGTATCATTCAAAATTTTTATTTGATTTTTTTATTACTATTCCATTCGATTAAAAACTACTTCAGTATATTTTGTTAAAACTTTAATTTTGATCAAGTCTTATGGAAAAATCAATTAGCAAGATTACCAAAATTTTAAAAAATTATATATTCCAAGTTATTTTTTTCTGGTGAAATAGGTTAGTATTTTTTGAGGTTTTTTTTATATTCGTAAATGTTGATACGAGTTGAAAATGTTTTAATATCATGTGACTAGCATGTGCAAGATATTTCTGCAAGTAATTTGATTGATTATCGACCAATATGGTCAATTGAAAAAATGTAATAATACGCTATGGTCAATTGTTAAAAGTGAAAATATATGGTATTTATTTGGAAATGACCTATACTATATGATAATTTTTTGTGTTTTATTTTATTTTTTAAATTAAAACTATAATACATCACCCAAAAATTATTCTAATTCTCTTATTTGCAAATGTACCGGTCATCTCAAACATGTTTAAGGCACCTCAATATCAGCTCTTCTTTACTTAGATTGTAGCAATTCATGGTCTTACAAATTTATTGAGATCACTTGAAATTTTATTTACGCAAATGAAAATTGAAAGTTAGAATTCAATTTTATTTATTTATTATTCTTGTTATTATTATTATTATTATTACAACGGTGGCTGAAACACCTAAGAAAAAAAAAAGTAAAAACAGAACAACAAAGAAATGAACTGTGCTAACGACTTAGCACCCCATTTGCTCTACTTGGAGGACATCCCGGAGCAAGGCTTGCACAAATACAGTGGGACGAGTCTATAAAATCTCTTATCTCAAATATATTATGAACATTTATTTTCACAGTCCCATTTGAACATCTATTACCTTATCGGTTAACAAATTGTCACCCGCATAGCTTATAACAATCTAAATTTTGATTAATGCTCACAGACAGCATTGTAATTGGGGTGATCAAGCCCCGATACGAGCGATGATGTTGGATGAATTCCACAAACCAATCAATTTTACGAGGAGCCATGTCTACCCAAGTTGTGAGACTAAGATAAAAAAAAAAACTTTACCAAAGCGTAGCTTTGATAATCCTCTTCCTAACCTGTCTTGATGAAGTGCAATCACGAACCGTATGCAAAGTCGACTCGTGACTATGCTTCCATATGGGAAGGACGAATCCGAATGCTTGCCGTGAGCTTTAAATGAAAGTTACAATTCGATAATTATTTTCTCAATTCTACCAATTCTATCTCGGGTGAGACTCTTATGAAAAAAAAAATTAATCCTTCCCATGTATTATCAAATTCCTTTTACCAATAATTTGTAATGATAAATATAGAAAACATTAATTTTGTAACTAAATGTAGCAGCAATTATGATAATAGTCAAATTGTTGACAAGGAATAGTGAAATTTTGGTGTCAAGGCAAGCAAGAACCAAGGCCCATTGACTTTCAGAAAATTAGGGCCTGCCTAAAAGCCCGTTTAATTTTCTGTAGTTTAATTTAAAGCCCACAAATAAATGGGCTGTTAGTAATTTTGTAATTTCCAAAAAATATCACCAAATTATTCCAAAAGAAAATCGTTAAAAGCTATTTTTTGAAAATTGTCACTAATTTTGGGCTTGTTTGGTAGCAACTCATAAGATATAGCTTATCAATTTTTTTGTTTTAAAGCTATATGTCATTTGGCTGCTTAGCTCTTAAGTAAAGCTTAATTGTTGTTATGACATAAATAAATTAAAAATTTGTATTTAATTTTTTTCTTAAACAAAAATAAATTAACTTATTTGCTTAAAAATGTAACCAAACGAATATGCATGTCAATCAAACTAAGCATACCACTTATCGATGGATGAGTGTTCGATTACGTATTGTAATGTCAACTTTAATGTAAATCGAATTTGCTAACTTTGAAAATTTCAAAAAGTGGACATTGGTTAAAACTTTAAATATTTATACATTCTTTATTTTAAAGTAAAGTAAAACAAGCACTCCATCACATTGTATTGCATAATGCTTTGACATACAACATGGCACACAATTAAATCACCAAACATCATCTCTGCCAATATTTATTTATTTTTAAGTCACTCTTAAATTGACTTCTATTCCTAATCTACATACATGCATATATATATATATATACAGAAAGAGAGAGAGCCAAAAAAACACAAACGCTTCCATATTAAAGGCTTCGCCCACACTTTATTTTTTCGACCCAAACCGTACTTATAAAAAATTGTACGACCTCACGCTCCATAAAAATTGGGTCCGAAAAACCACAAAATACCATGGGCTCGAACACTATGCATAGCTGCTATAGTGCTCGATAAATCCCAAAAAAAAAAAAAAAACTCAAACTGAGTAACTCCAACTCCAAAGTGACACGTCCGCAACAAATTCCCCGTCGTAGAAATCTTGGGTTGGGGGAGGCAGCATCAGCCCCCTTGCCATGTCAGCAATGTACCCTGGCGTCCCCTCCTCATCCATACAAAACAGCCTCTCCGGTGCCACCCCATCGTCGTCCGCCATTGCTGCGTCGCCGGCCTGCTCGGCCTCCGCAGGCCGGAACGCCTCTGCGGCCTCTGCGGCCGCCTTCTGTATATCCTTGGCCTCCACGGAGGCCGGCACGGGCAGCCGCCACGCCGAGTCGGCGAAGTTGAGGCACGCCGACCGCCCCCTCAGGGCGATCGCCGCCACGTCGTGGGCCCGGGCGGCCATCTCGGCCGTGGGGAACGTCCCGAGCCATATCCTCGACTTCTTGTTGGGCTCCCGGACCTCGCACACCCACTTGCCCGAATCCCTCTGGCGGACCCCACGGTAGACCGGGTGGCGCGTCTCCCGGAACTTCTTCCGACCCGCCCGCTTCTTCGGATTGCTCGAGGCCAATATCACCTCTTCGTCGGAAAAATTAGCCGGACGGCTGGTCTCCGGTGACCATGACAACATATCCATTTCAACGCTATATTATACTTATTTCTTATATATATTAGTTCAGTTGCAAAATACAAGTGTGTGTTTTTGTTTGGGCTATAACTAGCAAAGTGGCATGTATATATATAGGTTGTGGATAACACAATATAATAAAATAAAAGGACACGGAATTAATATTATAAGAAGCCAGCTGGGATAGGGGTGGCCCACTATAGTAAAATGAAAGACAACAGCTGTTTTTTTTTTTTGTGTTAAGTTAGTGTCTCAATTGAATAATTGTGTTTAGTAAATGGAACACGTGTGATATTAATATGACGTGGCATATTGGACTGATGGAGGTCCTGGTTTTACTTGTTCAGGGGACATCCCGTGTTTGAATGTTCATACAATAGGAGCCAAATTACCAGAAGATTTTTATAGGAGCCAAATGCAGAGCAAAATTTGATTATTTCATCCGTCTTTAAAAGATAAATTTTTATATTTTTTTTGTTCGTTCTAATAAATAATTTAGTTAAAATGCTTATATTTAATATCATATTTTTTGTATTTTTAAAAAAATATCTTATTTAATATGGATATTTCCAGAAAACTGGAAGTAAAATTAATTTTTCACTCTGTATTGATTAGTTTTTTTTAATTTAAGTAGAAATTAAATAGATACACTCTCTCTAAAGATGTATATGAGTTTTTTTTTTTTTTT
>MKEJ01007559.1:0-14053 GCA_001753735.1 Embelia ribes | reverse complement strand
CTGATTCTGGAGTGCAGATCCTTGACAACAGCGCGAGTTTTATCAATCTTGTTAGAACTCTCTCCTTTAGACTCTAATTGTCTCAGAAGTTTACACTTGAGATCATACTCCTTCCTAACCAACTCGTTAGCCTGCAATCAGGAGATTATTTGATCAGCATCATGTGCATGAATCTCACATATCAAATGACACTCTTTAACCAGATTACTAATGCTGAGCATAAAAGCAGATCTCATCTACAATTGTATATAATCAAATCTCATAACACGATACTGGACATTATTATAATATCTAGAGATCAACATAGTGAAATAAACCAAGTTTTACGCATTTGAAGTTTTCCAGGAAAAAGTAGAAAAACACAGGCTCTAAGTAGAAATTCCACAGGATGCACAATTAGAAGGTGATCATACCTTGACTTCGTCATAGAGTTTCCTCTCCCACGCATACAGTCTATCTAAGGTAGAAGCATGACTTCCAGAGTTCATGCAGAAATTGTCAAAAAGATTATCGGTGAGGTCCTCCCTTTCATCTCTCGCATTTGCACCAATGAGATTTCTAGATGAAGAGGAACGCGATGATGCCGTCCGATGCCAGGTCAAGTACTTCACCGAATTTTGAGCAGGTTCTAAGAATAACATAATTAAACAGGGTAAAAAGGACTAGAAATCAATAAAACGACCACATAACGTAGTATTCATAGATAACCTTGCAACTACTTGAAATGCGTACCCAATCAACTGATGGTTTGCCACATCGAACAGAGAAAGCTAATTTTGATGCAATGCAAAAAATAAATATTCATGCACAACAAAAGAAACACATTTCCACACAATAATATGATGCCTTTGGAAACTGCAAAATAATTTACAGATACCAGAAGGGGAGACATACCTTCTGGAACCTGGCTAGGATCGTCACCGCAAGCGAAACAACTTTTCAGTAACATTGAAACCATGGACCCGCCTGCAAATCAGAATAACCCATCAAAAGCTGTCATCATCTTACTTAAATTAAGCAGTGTCGTTAAAACTGCAAGGCGTCCTCATGGCGCCAAGGCACCTTATTGACTTTGCCACTAGGCACTAAGTGCCAACCTAGACACTCACTTGAGTAATAAAGGCACTAATTTATTTATTTTTAAAATCTTTTTTTGCGTGGAATTGTGTAATCTTATAAATTCTGATTTTTGTGATCTATTTGGGACTAGATGCATTGCTATAGTGTTAAATAATTGATGCATAATATTGGCACTAGTGATATTTTCCTTGTTAAGCAATAATAATAAGTGATTAGGATAATATCACTTGCATTAAATGAACATGTTCTCCAAAAGTTTAAAAAAATATATTAAAAACATGACATGACATGAGAGAGGCACTCTGCGCTTGCCTTAATGCCTAAGGCACTTGCACCTCAGCTCAAGCCACTCGACTAAGCAGCGACTTAGCGAGGTTGCTCACCTGGACCCACATAAGGTGCCTTAGTCTTGCCTTGCCCGAGCGCCTAGGCAAGCTCTTGGAGCGCCTTTAATAACAGTGAAATTAAGTGCCAAAGTTAAGGCCTAGTTTGGTAACCCTTATGATATTGTGCTTGTCTCATTGTTTACAAATAGAGAAAAGAAGAACGCTTATCCACAATCACATAGTTTTAGTATAGGTACAAAATATTTAGTGCTAATTCCCTAACTAATTATCCTTTTTTCTCTAGCAAGTTTTTGCAAGTACCGCACAAAAAGCTTAGCCAAGTGAAACTATGAAACCAAAAAAAAAAAAAAAATCCAGATCTAAAAACAAGATTTGTGTGTGTTAAAGCGATAGAAATTTACGTTCTTGCCGAGGAAATATAGGCCGAAAATGAAACTTATTTGCTTCTAGCATCCGCGGTACTTCTCTCCCCGAATCAGAAGCTTTGACAAAGAGATGTTCGATCTCTTTCATATTTGACAAAAAGTCTTTCACATTAGCCGTATTTCTACTGTCATCTACTTTGGCCATAGATATCTTCACATCACGAAGCTCAACTCTCGGAGATGGAGCTCCCATTGGTGGCAAATCCATAGAGTAATTATTCTCCACATTAGAAACCTCACTTTCTAATTCTACACCATGATCTGATACCCTATTCACATTTTCAAAACTTCGAACCAATGTATCAGCAGAGGGGTCATCAAATTCATCTTCAGTCTCCTCAGACTCTTCTTTTTCAAAATCAAATCTTTTCTTAACGTCATCTTCCTCGCGACTATTTAATCCATCAACATTCTCCGATCCATGATCCAATCCTCTATCTTCATGTGGAGTTAAATGTTCGTCAATCCGATGAAAGAGACCAAAATAATCCCATGGGGCAGCTTCTGCATGGGTCGGAGTACTTTCAAATTGCGGCTTTTCACTTATTCCGTTTGATGATGTGACAGACCCCACAGCTGGAACAGGCAGTTTTTCTTCAATTTTCCTAGAGATTGTCCCACCAAATTTCATATATTTTATACTAGAAGGTGGTGGAGAGGGAGATGGAGAGAGGTTTTCCGTTGTGCCCACTCTGTGTGATAAAGTAGGAGAGGGAAATGAGAAATGGGATATGGTTCTCTCGGTTAAACCAGAAGGCCCTGGGGTGGCGCTAGTAGAGGTGTATAAGGAAGACTCGATGGGACCTTCGGGTTCGACAAATCTCCTTAAAGCAGTACCTACTATTTTGAGCGATTGAATATAAGCGACGTGAGTAGCTGCCAAGGAGCACCGACCATCGAGTGCTTCTCTCACATGCTTCTTTCTATCACGGCATAGACGTAGAGCCTTGTCTTCTTCCATTTTAGAATTTGAGGCCCCCATTGTGTAGATATGATATTATCGTAAGGCCCACTTGATCAATTAGTCAGGACATAGACTCCTTTCTGCAAAAGATAATGAGGGAATTGTTAATTTAGATCCTTAGAAACTGAAAAGTTTCTATAAAATAAGAGTTAGATAGTAATATGAAACTACATATATATATTGTATATCCAGTTTATTCCTTCTCAATAGGTACACGTCCAATAAGAATTATCCCATTGCTCATTAACAATAAGAAGATTAAGAAAACTACAAAATCTGTCCTCAAAGACAGACAAAATGCCCGTATTCCCAAGCACAGAATATATAAAAAACACAAAACTTTAAATTCTACAGAAGAGTACTTTTTAATCATAACCTCAACTTTTCACTTAATGCCTCATCAAAAACACAAAACTAGCAATTTGTGTAATTTGACTACGCACATAGCATTATAACAGAAAGTAACATAAGACTAAACGGAAAGGGAAAACCATCAGAATGGCTGGGTTAACTACAAGTAGCAAAAACTACATATGACAAGCTATTGTTCACACCAAAGAGGAATAACTGATGAATAAGTATATATAAATATCATATGCCCCAATTACAAAAAGTAACATAAGAATAAACAAAAAGGAAAAACAACAGAATAGCTGGCTTACAAAAACTACAAGTAGCAGAAACTAGATATGTCAAGCTATTGTTCACATCAAAGAGGAACAACTGATGAATAAGTATAATTATGCCAAATTAAGAGACTATTGCCTACAAATCAAGAAACACATGCATCAATTATTTAACACAGGCACCACCAAGAAGCATGACAACAATGCTGCCAACAAGCAAATGAAATTGAAAGAGTATAATCAAATAAAAAAACACCTAATTAATCAAAATAACAAACCACTCGCTAAACAAAAATTTGATAATTAAGAAGTGAATTTTCCAGCATAGAAACAATAATTTAGAAATTATTTCAAAATCACTAGCCTTAAGTCATCATAATCATCATCATCCAAGCTTTGAAAATCCCTAGAGAAAATTAACAAAAAAACTTTATCATTAAGCAAAATCAGAAATAAAAACACAGAAGATTAGGAAACAAAATTAGAAGTTAGAAAGGACGAAATTTGAGCTGATAAAAAGAAACCCGAAAGGGGAATTTAGCAAACAAGTGAATGGAATTTCATCGAGCAAATAACAGAACTAGGAGAATCCCTAATTCATTTGCTTAAGGGCATTCCCACCAGTGTAACTATTTTCAACCCCTAAATTTTAATTCCTTTACCATGTAACTATGTTCAATCCCAAAATTAGTAATACTAATACCATAAATTCTATTTATGGAATAAAAATAAAACTAGGAGTGAATAATAGCCCTTTAGACCAACGGCAACAATGTAGCAAACTACTCTTTTTAGAAGATTGAATAGTGTTTGAATATACTGGAGGGAGGATTCCCTCAGATTTATTCCCTAATAAATAGAATAGGGATAGTTTTAGTACTATTGTCCTATGTTTTACTCTCTAACAAAAAACCTAAGTTGAAACTCAGTCAAATATATCGAACAAGATACATAAAGCAATGCTAATATTCAAATCCGTAAAATCAAACTATAACACACGTGGACACACACACACACACACACACACACACAATCCCTTCTGTTCATTACTCAATTCCACCATCCTCCCGTTAACCAGATACCCTAGAAGGCAATCCCAAAGAGTACCTACTTTGAACAGCTAAACTTTAATCCCTACGCCTCACCCTTTAAAATAGATGTTCCTAAATGGAGAATGCGCACACCGGATCCCTAAACTTAAAATGATGCAAATTTTCTACATATAAGAATGTAGAAATTTCATACATAAGTTTATGCATTGACACATAAGAGAGAGAATTTAGTATAACAAAATTAAAATAAGGTTTAGTTTTAGAATACTGCTTCTTTTCAAAGTTTTACTTCTGAAAGTTGCTTTTAAAAATTGATTATAAAAGCAGGAATAATTCTAGTATTTGATAAATAAATTCTAAAAGTTGTCTTAATAAATAGTATAATGTTTGGCAAAATGGTGTTTCTTATTGTAAAAGGACAAAACTACATACGTATGAATAACATAATTGATGCCATTTTGGTAATTAATAATATAAAAAATAGAAACAACTTTTCAAAGCACGACATAATATTACTGCTAAAGTCACCCTTAAAACCCAAGGGTAATTTTATTTGGACCACATTGAACACTACTAGCACCACATTCTAAGAGCACCCAGCGGATCGAGCTTGGCAGAGTCGAATGTAGTGAAGATATTCAACCGTGTAAATTCGATCCTCATCTTCTACTTTACCGGAGTATGAATGTATTTACTACGTTTGACTCTGCGAAGTCGATCCTGTGTGGTAAACTGCAATTTTTGTTTCCAAATCAAAAATATAGTGCCAATAGTAAAATAGAATTGCCCAAAAACAAAACTTGAATGCATGTATATTTATATACTCCCTCCATCCACATAAACTTGGCACCTATTTTTAAACAAAATAAAAAAGTAGATTTATGTCACATTTAATGACTTGATAAATCCACCACTGAAAAATAAGTGTCACTTTGTTTTGAGTAATTATGAGTGCTAATAATGATAATATTCTCAATTTTACTATCCCAATTTGAAAAGTGAACACTTATTTTTGCACGTTCGAAAGAGAAAGATGCACTATTACTTGTGCACGGGAGGAGTATTCTGCATGTTGGAAATAGAGCTAATTAGTTAGGGGTTTACAGTAGCAAACGCCTTTAAGGGATTGAATTGTTGGTTTAATCTCTAAAATTTAGAGAGAATACCCAAATCCTTAATGAAACAGTAAACAAATCCCTAACCTTCTCATCGAGGAAACTCCTTAACCTCTCCGCAGTCCACTTCATAGGCAAATTCACCAAACACTTAGACAGAGACTGGTCCGACTCTCCCCCCTCCAGCGCATCCGTCATCATCACCTCACCCTCCGCACCATCACCCTCATTCTCTTCCTTCTTCGCCGCCTTCTTGACCCGATCCGAGGTCGGGTCCCACGAGTTGTCGGGACGGGGCCGGAGCTCGGCCTCACCGTGGGCGTAGCGGCAGGTCTCCCCGTGCGAGCACGTGCCGTTGTGGCTCCGGAAGTAGGAGCAGAGGCTCGTCTTCCACAGCGGGTGGAGAGGCTTCTGCTCATCGCTCTCGGTCTCTCTCTTGCGTTTTTCTCCTACGGGGGCCGTCGGATGGGGGTCATCGGACGGTGGAGATTGCTCCGGCGCGGGGGTTAGGGTTTGGGTCTCGGGAGACGCCGCCATTGTCTGCCGCCGGTCTCTCTCTCTCTCTCTCCTTTCCTCTTCTGTTTCTGTTAAGTTCAGTTGTTGGAGGGTAAGGTAGAGAAAACGGTGAGGTTGAAATTATTTTTACCATTATATATAAGTGGGCCGGATTGAGAGTGCCCGGCCCAACATTGTTTGTTAAAAACTTCCCCGGATGGAAATGTGATGAGACGAGCCGAATCTTTCATCATTTCGGCTCGGTTTGTTTGTTCGGTAAACCTGCTTAGGCTTGATTTGGATCTGTTAAGATTTAGTTTGGGTTTGGTTCGGACTTGTTTCTTTTCATATTTGTTAAGCTTGTTTCGAGCTAAACATGTTGAGTTTGCATCTATAAGCTTGACTAGTTTATCAAACTTTTTAAGTTCGGCTTTTTAAAATAGCAATAAATTGTTAAATTGGATTATCAAATATTTAAAAAATCTAATATTAACATGAATCCATTATAAAAGTGTCATATAGTAATAACTTAGCAATATATATATATCAAATATTTATTTTGAATTATTTGTATTTAAATATGTAAGCTTAATTTTTAAAGTAATCTCAACAAAAATTTATACTTTCAAAATTGCCTCTTTAAGCAATTATAATACACTAAAAATTATATTTATTAACGGTAAATTTGTAAACTTAAAACTAATTTAATAATTTAGTTATTTAAAAACTGCTTTTCAATGTAGGACAATTTGCTTTAAAAAAAATGGAGGACAATTTTGCCGGGTGGAGTATTTTTTTTTGGAATTAAGAATATATTATAAGTAAAAAGCATAAATAAAGATGTGACGGGCATACCCAACATGTGTTTTTAAGTATGATACACTACAAAATAACTAGCCTAAACACAATAAGTACATCAATTTAAGCAAAATATTATGCTACAAAAGCCAAACTAAACAAATCATACCCTTAATAGATCACGTGCACAAGTTCTTTTTTTTTTTTTTTAATAAAAGAATGAGCTCTTGCAAAACATTGTAAACAGTCTAAGCTCATCAATTTGACTAACAATCTATTTTAATTCAGTATTCATTGCTTGACATCCAAAAAAAATACCCCTAGCGATCACCGATCAAGTTCAACCACCTAATTCTTAAGAAAATAGGAAGCTTGAAGTCTAAAAAAAAAATTATTTCTCAAAATTCAGATACATAAAATCCTTGATGGGGTAAAATATAGAATAATAATGAAGTACAATGGTAAACTATCTACATTAGCTAGAAGGATAAAAATGGATTCACCGTTAGATAAGATAATATGTATCAATTAACATCTGAAAATAGTTGAGTGAGAGAGACGGAAAATTGACAATACGTACCATGGGAGCGACATGTCACTAACCAAACCCAACCTCGAATAGACAAAATGTACACAAAGCTTCCAAATATGAATAGTTTCGTTTGACTGTTGAGATCTCCTGAAACTACTTTATATTTGTACAACACAAGACACAATCTTATAAAGTCCGGATCCGTGAATAATAGTATTCGTAGTAATGGCATTGTCCCTAAAATGAATAAATTGATTAGATCCATAGATAGGCGTTCTCGTTGAAATGCATTGGGTTCACTCCATGGAAATTAATATTGTTATACTAATCGACCAAATTTTTTAAAAGACAAAATGCCTATCTGTCGTGGTCACTAACTCTGGCTTACTAATAGGCCAAATCTTTATGTTAGCGTATCAATTGGATTTTGAAAACTGGTATATCTAGTATGGGAATGTATATACCTAGTATACGTAATAGACCATATATACTTGCAGGTTTCACAAGTATTTCTCATTTAATTTCTAAATTTGACTCCCAAACACTTAGTTATCTCACAAAAATTAATATTTTAGTAATTTTTTGCTACTTTCTTTCTCTAAAATTTATTAAAATATTGAAAAAAATCAAATATCATTTAATCAAATGTAAAAGTATATTTTTCCTCATTTTGAGAAGGGTTTTATAATTTTGAAAAAAAAAGTTAATATTTTAATGAAAATTATGAATGGAAGATTTTCCAACTCATAAATCTAATAAAATATTTTTTTGGGCAAATTTCCTTTTAATACACTAACGTTTGTACCAAAATCCAATTAATACAGCATATAAGTCAAAATCTAATTAGTACACCAACCTAAGGGTGGAAACGAGTCGAGTCGAAACGAGTCACGTATTACTCTAATCGAGCATGAATCGTTCAGATGACTCGTATGAGTCGAGTCAAATCGAACCAAGCATTGCTTGATCTAACAAGAATTGAGTCGAGCTAAGTATTTCTTTAACTGAGTATCACTCTAATCGACTCAAGTATCATTTTTGTGCTCAAAATAGTCTCGATAAAGAGAACCAAGTACTCGACTAGACTAGATAAATACTCGATAAGTTATTTTTAAATATATTTTGTATATTATATTGAAATAATAACATTTATTACATAGGGTATAGTTTTTTTTATGTTATCAAATAATTGAGGGTTAAATTTTACAAGCGGTCTGCAATAAAAATTTTTATTTTTAACTTATACATATATATACATACATACGTACATATTCTTCGAGCTACTCGCGAACTAACAAGTCGAGTAGCTCGTTACTTGAGTTTGACTCGATATTTAAATAGAGTATGATTACGTACTCATGCCCTACTCATTTAGTTCAAGAGCCGAGTTTGAACCGAGTAGTTATCGAGTCGAGCTCGAGATACTCGCGAGTAATCATACTCTTTTTCACCCCTACACCAAACTAAGATTTTTGTTCAAAGTTATATCGACATTACGGTATTTGTTAAATGATATGTTAGTGCCACATAGCAAGGGCATTTGCATCTTTTGACATTATTATTTTAGACCAAAATAATTCTAACCATTAACTCTGCCTATTAGATGTTTCTTTCTTATTAACACATACACAAAGATAGAAAGATAGGGTACGATCACAAAGGTTAGCAAAGAGATAGTGTTGATCATTATCCCAATGCATTAAACAATCCGCACATGTGTTCTTGGTCAAGGTTTAAAAGCTACCCCCCACAATAAGTTATTTATCCCTTTTGGATTTCGTACATATCGTACTGATTTTAATTTCATCTTCAAATTAGGTTTTCTAGCATTTTTTTCCTAAAATAAGGATTTGTTTGTTATTCTTAATTATTGTATGTATTGTAATTAATGTTGTTTTTCGTATGAGAAATTAGGGTTTACTGGCATGAATTGGCATTTTTCAAATATTTTATGAAATTAGGCCTGTCGGAAATTAGTGCTTATTTAAAATTAGGGTTTCTCAAGGATTTCATAAATTAGGGTGTATTTCAAATTAGGATTCCTAAAAAAATTATTATTTTTGCAACAGGACCTAATTCAGCATTGTGCTTAATTATGGTTTATTGGCATTAATTAATTATTGGACTTTGATTGTTTTCAATTAGAGTTTATTAACATGAATTTCATATGTGTACATAATATTAAATTACATGACCTAACTCATCATTATTTACTATAGAAATGCACTATGGGGGCCTTTCGATTGGGGTTATAATATAGATTATAGCAATGGGAAGGCAATTTATATAGATTTCTATCACCCACAATTGATGAGTATTAAATTACTGATTGAAACGACCACTAAGGTAGGGAAAAGAAACTACAATCAAGAACATGTATTATAGAAGGGTTTTGATTGATAATAAGGATGACATTTCTCAATTAACAGTTGATAAGGATGCCATTGACCTTATTTGACACAAATAAAGTTATTCAGGTTTACATTGAGAGCTTTATGCTACCTAATGTTACTGAGGATGATGATGACAGTTCATGTAATGATTTTGAGTTGGGAATAGAAAGTTCAGATGATGGTGATTTTGAGTATGAAAGTACATAAGGTGGTGATAAGTAATTAGAAAATTCCGATGGCAATGATGAAGATGTGGGGATACATGATGATTTTGGAAGGGCCGCTTTTGTAGATGTTCTTATGCTCCAAACTTTGGATGATCAACCTCAGTTGTTTAAGGAGCCTCAGAGTAATAAAGTTGATATAATAAATGAAGGTTTTGCAAACTATGATGACCTTTCTACTATGAGTGGGACTGATAATGATAATGAAAGTAATATGAATATTCAATTTAAAGTTGGTATTAGATTCAAGTCCGTTGCTGACTTTACAATAGCTGTTACAGTATATGCTATTCAAGAAGTAAATAATGGGATATATAAAAGAAGTGTTAGGAAAAAAATTTATCTTGGTTGTGTTGAAGGTTTTGAATGGAAGTGCTTTACAACTAAGTTGAAAGGTGAGACAACATTTCATATTAGTTCATTAACAGATACTCATGTAGTGGGATACGCTCAAACAAAAATGCAAGGTCAAGGGTTATTGCAAAGTTGTTTTGTGATAGGATTATGAACAATCTTCAATATGAAGCTAGATACTTTAGATCTGAAATACAGTCAGTCATTAAGTGCAAAATCTCTGGGAACGAGGCAAACAAAGCTACGAAGTCTGTTAGGATATGATTATAGGGACATCAAATAAGCAATTTGTACAGTTGTGGAGCTATACTGAGGAGATGAAAATGTCAAATCCTGGGACCACTATTGTGCTCAAAGTTGAAAAAAAGCTGGCTATAATAGGGAGTCTATATTTGAATGCATCTACATTTGTTCGGCAACCTTCAATAAGGGATTTTTAGAAGGTTGTATGCCTGTAATTGGTGTTGATGGAGGTCATATTATAGGGCCAAAAAGGCTAGTAAAATTAAAAGGAGATGACAAAGAATGACATTGATAAGGCTAACAAGAAGGATATGATAATAAAGTGTAAGATATATGGTCAGACAGGACATAACAAGAGGAGTTGTAGTGCAAGGCCAAAAAGGCCTAAGCTAAAAAGATGAAACAAAAAGCCAAGAAAATTATTTTGTTGATGAAATTTCTTCTGATGACACTACGTTGGAGGAGATGGAGAATGAGATAATGAAGGCAAAGGAAAAGAAGGTTGGTTTGGAGGCAGAGGCAGAGAAGATTGATATAGAGACAAAGACAGAGAAGATTGAAATGGAATAGAATAAGGATAGGATGGAAGTAGAGATTGGGGATTTATATGATGACAGGTTGTGGTCTGAGATTGCCTCCATTGATGAGTTGTGAGGATGACAAAGTCGGAGCTCAGTATAACGTATTCAAGGAACACAAGTTCCTCAAAAAACCCAAGGTAAATACTTGTTGAATTTGTCAATTTCTTCTATTTGTTTAATCTGGTTTAACTTATTTATACTAATATTTTGAACTACAATACTTGCTATTGAGAAAAAGTTCTAGGATCATAAATCAATCGATGAGAGAACCAATCCACGTGCACCACATATACACAGCAATTTGGTAATGCAAATGATGAAGATGTGATAACAGCATGAAAATGATGAAGATGTGACAACAACAATGTCTACGCAACAATCTGGTAATGCTCCACAGACTTCTAACTCTCTCCATGCATGCATAATTAAGCCTCATCCACCTCTATTGCCAAAGGGTCAAATTCACTACAAAGGTAAGTTCTATATCATCACAGTTGTACTTCAAGAAGTCAAGAAAGCTCAAATCAATATTAAAATAGAGTTACATAATAAGGGTGGCTTTGTACCACCTAATCCACAAAATAGTGGATGATGATTTGTAATATTGGGATGTTTAGTCTTATTCAATTCTTAGTGTGTTACTTATATTTGGATGTTTAGTCTTGTTCTGTTGTATGTATATTATGTATTTTGGATGTTGCTTTGGCAACATAGGCAACACAATGTTATTGGATGTTGAATGCTTTTGTCCAAAGTTTGTTATGTATCTTGTTCTGTGGCAATATGGCAATGGTTAATACTATCGATTATGTTTAATGCTTTGTACAATGCAAGAATGTGCAATGTTTAATACTGTCAATTAGGTTCTATTAGTAATGTAGCAATGTGGTCTAGCCTAGATAACCTATGCATCTCTATCACAACTATAATTGAACAACATATGCTATTGAATTGTGCCTTTACAATATGTAAAATATGATGCACACATTGACATTTATATATCAAAATCACATTTCATTAACATTGTTTCTTACAAACCAACATTACATTTTATTAGGCCACTACACATACACATTTGGTCTGGCCTAGACTACCTCTGCATCTCCATCACAACTACAATTAAGCAACATGCAAACTATAATACAGACACAAATGACCAAACAGACATATAACTTCTTAGTTGTTGCAACAACTCTCATCCTCTTTTACTTCATCTCAGCTTCACATGCATTTATCATATTAAGCAGCCTATGTATCACCTTCTTTGATTGTTAACACGTAGGAGGGTCAATCCAGCAAAAAAATCACAGCCACGAGATGCCCCATCCCTACTTCTTATAAGACATGTGATGAATCTTCTTACAAGATTCAAATTTGTCAATTATATGTATTGTACTGTGAGATTTAAGTAATAGTAAAACTGACTATCCATTAAAGCTATGAAGAAATTTGTGTGTGTGTGTGTGTATAAACCAACAGAGAGATATGTACAGAGAGATGTAAAGAGAGAGAATTACGGAGAGAGAGAGAGATACGTAGAGAGAGAGAAAGAGAGAGTTGTGGTGTCAGCAAGTTACGCCTAGAGAAATGGTTACACGAGTTATATTAGGGTTTCTTTTCGTTTGGCATGATAAAGACGAGAGAATAGTAAATGGAGAAAAAATCAGTAAGTAAAATTACCTAATTACCCCTGCCACGGATACAATTAATATTAAAATAAGGAACCGTTAAATATTTTTCAAAAAATCCCAAACTACCCCTGTTGTTGACGAATATTGTAATACCCGAGCTAACTTTGATAAAAAAAAATCTTAGGTTGGTATACTAATTGGAGATTATCTTAGGTTAATGTACTAATTAGATTTTGGTCCAAACGTTGGTGTACCTCTATTTTTTCGCTAATGTCTACAAAATGTAAGAAATAGAGGTCTTACGTAAAATATTTTTTTATATATATTTCTCAAATTAGAAAATAAATGAGAGAAAATTTTCACTTTAAAAACTATGTGGATGCTCTTATATAGTAGATAGGGTGATGTGAGACTATGTCTATATTTTTCTTCGAATTACTTGATTTTTACCAACTCAACTGATCAATTTTTGAAATAAAAAATAATAACAATCCAGAGAGTTACATTCTTTATTTTTTTCCAAATGTAAGTAACATTCTCCAAAATAAACATAATTACAATATTTAAAACATATTAAGAATAGCAAAATGTGACAACAATATGCAAATATTATTTATTCTCTACTTGGCAAATTTCTTAGTAGTTAGAATACTTACCTTACGAATTTCGAAAGTGAATAATTTTCTTCATGGGAGTTGGATATGCAAGAGGGGGGAGTGTATACACAAAAAAAAGTTTATGCTAAGTATGATTATTACTATAAGTTAATGTTACATTTGAACGGGATTTAGATTATTAAATTTTGTGTATAAGTATCTAATTGTTGGTATTTAATTGTGAATAATAATTTTTTGGGGGAGATAGAGAACTATTTCAAAGATAAAAAGAGAGGGAAGATCTGCTCAACTCCGGCCCAACCTGGCTAGATCGGCTCTAGCCGAGAGCGGCTCAAGCTGGGTTGGGCCCCTTCACCACCCCATCCTTTATCTGGTCAGCCCAGACCTAATCCGGTCATGTTTTAGTCGGGCTAGTGCCGATTCGGTTAGCTCTGGCTTGATTTAACCTCCACTATCTCTTTATGGCTAAGGCTTGATATTTCTTGTTCCCACCTTTGAACGTAAGCCTGTAACGTCCCGAAACTTTCCGAGGGAAATTTTCACATTTTCATTTAATAAATAATATCGTTAATGTGT
>MKEJ01007558.1:0-19423 GCA_001753735.1 Embelia ribes | reverse complement strand
AAAATAGAAATGATGAATTTCATACTATAAAATAGATAATCTATTTAAATAAGCTGGTGTGGATACTCTTAATTTGCCTTTAATATGCCTTTCTCATTGTATATCATCAAAACCTATATTATTTTCTTGAGCTTCCCCTAGCCATTTTCCTACTTTCCAAGCACCACCTTTCACCTTTATTCTCATTTTTTTTCCTTGTAATGTAAAGGAGTTATATATTGAGTTTTCATGGTAAATTATTATAAAATAAAAAAATACATATTACCAATACTTTTAATAAAAATTAGTTATAATAACTTGTCCTCAGTCTGCAGTAATTCTGTTCTCATAACATAATAATTTTATAGAACAAAAAAAACTTGGACAAGACAAGAAAAGTTTTTCTTGTATTGAGAGCAAATCCCTTAATTCGATACTTAGGATCGTAGATGAGTTAAGAGTACTTATTGTAATATTTGTCATTATTTGATAACAATTGTCCGTGAGCAATCTTCGAGAGGCACATGTCGGATTCAAATTTGGGCAGCCATGATAGCATCGACTTGTAGCATGCTTAAGTTGAAAATATGGATGGAAATTAACTAAGTCGTTAAAAAAATAAGTTGAGACTCAACTCAATAACTACTTAAATTGAGTTTGATCATCGATAAATAAGTTAAGCTTGGAAACAAAAATATGATTCATTAAATAAGTGAATTACGATGCCCCCGCGTCAAATTGTGAAAGATTCAAGCTTGTTTATTTTTGCATAATTTACCTTTAAAATGATTCTTACCACATGGAACATTAAAATAAATTATCAAATTAAAAGTTATGTAGTTGAATCAAACTTTCAAGTTTTTGTACCCATATATTACCGAATTGTGTATTTCACAATTAGCAAAAAAGCAACAACTAGCTATAATTGTCTACTTAAAAAGAGGAAATGATTGTTGGTGATATCATTTTTAGTACAAGAAAGTAAAAATATAAACTTTTGCATAAAATAAAATACTTCGAGTTTGGGGGAGAAATGGAAATAATTATCCCTCCTTGAATTCAACCTGCAACAGGGGATTCTGTAATCTACGCAATCGGTCGGCACAGATCAAGGTTGGACAAACGGCGGATAGTTCGAAGGTATTGTTTTTAGCAGAAGTTTATAAAACTTTTGAGATATTTCGAAAATGTGCAATTAGTCGACTAACAACGCAAGTTAGTCGACATATACCCTATATGTTTCAGAAGTTAAATTATCATGAGAGGAAGATATAGTGATAATTAAGGATCAGGGGCTATCCAACAGGAGTGTTGGATAATTCCTGCCCAGTATATTTGGACTGCAGATTTTTTAATCAGCAGCTGAGATTAAATAAATTTTTTTCATTTAATTTTTATTTTTGGGAATCCATACATTTAATCTCAGTCGTTGATTCAAAAATTTGCAGTCCGGATGCGTTGGGCATGGACTGTGTAGTATCACTGCTGAGTTGCGATAATTTATATCACGTGCTCGGGTTAAGGAAACCGGGACGTGACACCTAGGGTAAGTGTTAATTGTTACTCATTATGTAAGTTCACAAATGTTATTTTTTGAATCAAGTTTTCAAGTTAATTGAACCATTATTGAATAGTGGATTTCAGAATTAGGAAAAAAGCAACTACAAGTTATAATTCTCTACTCAAACCAGGAAATGATTGTTGGTGATATCATATCTAGTACAAGAAAACAAACATGCATGTTCACTTTTTCATAAGATAAAACATTTTAAAGTACTATGGGGGGGAAAAAAAAGAAAAATATTAAATCCTTCCTTGAATTCAACCTGTAACAGTCTCATTCCTCTTTTGTAAAATTCTGACCGTGCAGTCACTTTCTCTCTAGTTTAACTTTAAAGATTGAATTATTTTTCAGATATTGACACTACCATCATGAGATTTTCCTTTCTTTATCATGAAATATTTACTTTCTCTCTACTCTCTCCCTCTCATTTAGTTTTCTTTCTTCATTTAATTAATTGTCAGCCACAGTCTAATTTCTTGAGAGTTGAGGAAGCTATCAGCTATATAAATATATATCCATACATAAGCTGATTAAATAAATAGGGTAATTGAATGTAAAAAAATAAAAATAAAAAGGTTAATTACTCAAATCCCAAATTTTAAGAAAAGTGATATTATGGATTTTTTTATGTTTCTTCTCCTTTTATAGGAATCTCTAACGTGCTCAAGGGTCAAACTGAAAGAAAATAGTAGTGGAAATGGCCGTAAAAGGATTAATTTGCCTCCAAAATAAACCATACATGGGTAACTTGAAATTATTTGATTAATTAGCACGTCAATTCCATCTATAAGATATCACTTTTTGTTGTAATTTGAAAACAATTAGTGTTATGATTGGAACTGTGATGAAATTGAATTTCGATAGAAAGTATGGGGATCATTCCCCTAATCAAACCTAAAAGAAATATGAGAAGTATTTTTATTATTATTATTATGGATCATTTTACTGTAATTTTTAAGTAAATAAATTAATTTATTTACGATTAAAAAAGAGTTGATATATCTAATTTAAAATTTTTAATTTATTTAAATCAAAATAACAAATAAGTTCAGTCTCAATTTAAAAATTAAGCAGCTAAATGTTGTTTAAATTTTTTGAAAAAAAAAAAACTGAAAACATGAAATGTAACGAATCCATATGCATACACATGTCCATACTCATATATATACATATATATGCCCTATAAGCATGTAAAATAAAATTGGTGCTATCTGCTTACCTCATAAAGAGTACTCTAGAGTGTAACCCTAAGTGGTACCCACCATTTTCTTTGGGGTAATCATCTTCCTTTTTCTCTTGATAATGTAATGTATGCATATATTTGTGTATATATATTATTCATTCCTTCTCTCTCCCACCATATCTCTACAGATACACTTCACAGAATATCATCCCCAAATCTCTCTCTCTCTCTCTCTCTCTCTCATCTAGTTGCTAGGGTGAATACTTGCTTTTTCTCTCATTAACTCCTAGAAAGAGACTAACACCCCACATATGGCAAAACCCTAGCTACATACTTCTTTTCTGAATTTGTTTGATGGGAAGGAACCCTTTGTTTTCAAAATCTACTCCAAAACACTATTAATTTCATAGAAGTCATTAATTCTCATGAAGTGTTCATAGGGTAATGATAAACATATAGAAACTCATAAATAAGTATTATACAAATACCTATAATGGGTTAAATATTGTAAGTTGGTTTCTTTCATAAAATAAAATCAAAGACAGGATCTAATCGCATAACTATTTGTACATTTTCATTACACGAATGTTTGTACTTTCATCATTTTCCTAAATCGTAATGATACTGGTATGGCTAACAACTTTGTAAACTATATATTGTTGTATAATATCCGTAAGTGTGTACGCACAATTCAAAAGTATTTTTCCCCTTGAAGAATGGATACGAAATTTAATGAAAAATACTCATAACTTTGACACATCCGGTAAACACATATTTTAGGTTCTTTCCATTGCATCGTCATAAACTTTTGTAAAAAATATGTTTAGTTACAAAAATGAAGTATTTTTAGGAATTTCAAAAAGCAATTTATATATAATGTGGAATTTTTGGAAACTTTAAACAAAAATTCATACTAAAATTGTACATATAACACATCGTTGTTTTGTCATCCTATACTTTACTAAATAAGTTAGTTGAGCAAAAATTACTTAATTATCGAAATGTCATGGGCTTAAATGGTATTTTGGGACACCTGGAACGTTAGGGAAATAATTCAAGTGTTTTTACGTACGGACGCATTTTTGTTTGTCTACATTTTTTAAGTTCAACTATATGATCTTTTTTTTTATGAGACAAAGTGCATTTTGGTTCTAAACTTTACCCTTTTTTTGCAGTATAGATAGATTGAAATTTTAAGTTACCATCAGTATGTTAAACTCATGAGTATAAGCTAGTTATGCATCAATTATCATGGCGAAACTGTTGATCACGAGCTAACGAGTCTTACGACTGCGGGTGCGAGTTTAATACTAGATGACCAGATTGAAGAGTGACATAATATAAATTTATTACCCTAAAAGATGCTAAATATTTGAGAATTAAGTACTTAAAAAGAATGGCTTGACTTGGCCTCATGAAAAATAAGTACTCAGTTCGAATAAATTGTTATAGCTTGTTTAATAAACAAACTGAGCCCGATCAAGCCAGGGCTCCACTCTGATTCGCTGATCTACATATAGCTGGTATGTTGTTTGTGCCATATTTTACAATCTATAAACGGATTGATATATGTCACTAGAATCATATAATATCTTTGTTATACAAATGGATCATAAGGGAGAAAAACCCTTTGTAATACAAGTAATATAAGATACAATCAAATGTTTTGCTTCTAATCAAAAATAGTAAATTTAACTCTGAAAATTTTAATTACCACATAAGTCAATTGTATATTATATACTTTTCTAAATTGAACATCTCGAATACTAATACCCAGTATATATACAGCATAAACATTTTTCACATGGGACTTGTTTGAGAATACTCATACCTTTATATTTTTATATATTTAAATGTATAAAATTTGTGTGTACCAACATAAGTGCAGTGTTAATAATTTTCAAAAAAACATACTTTCTGATTACCAATTACTTTTCACTATAACACAAAAATATATATTACTTTCATTTTTTAACAAACATTGCATATGCTAATATTAGTACTACATAAAAAATTCTATTTTTAACAACAAAAAAAAAATTGCACTTTGTAACATAATTATATATATGCCTAGCTTGGGCTATTGGAGTTGGCAACGAATTAATGAAGTGGTCATTTTCATATGCTTTATGTATATGTTAGTCTCTACAGTTGTAGGGTTTTGTTTGGTCACCAGCATTAATGCACTTAGGGTTCTTACATGATCACCCCAAATGTGATTCTATATTTTTGGACCACTCTCTCTCTCTCTCTCTCTCTATATATATATATATATAAGAATAAATATGAATTCAAATCACTATCTCATTTTGTCTTCTTAAAAACTTGCGACCAAGTTGACTAAGTCTTTCAAATGGTCAATTTGTTTCAGAATATTAACTGTTGTTTTTCCAAATATTGCTATGAGGATCATATTTGTTGCTAGTCGCATTCAAGTGGATCTGCAACCAGAAACTTGAATGCAAAATGAAATTATATAATTAAATGAAATGTTCATAGCTAGAATAGCAAGAAAGAGAAAACGAAATAGTGAATCTATGTTTGGTTCACAACTTAATTTCGGTTTTCAATTTTTAAAAGCTTGGATTTTCTCCCAAAGCTAATTCTTTAAGTTTTTTTTCTTCGATTTCGCAGTTTTCAAATTTTAATTGAGAAATAAAAGTGCCCTAAATTTTTTTAAAATGAATAAACTTTAATTCTCTCTCCTCATTGTCTATTTTAGTTTACTTTTTTCAATCTCAAACCCTAATTCCTTTAGAGAAATTAAATATATGTATATTGTAATTAATTTTAATATTGAATGAAAAACACTTGCTCATTCATTCTTATTGTTGGAATCCTATGTAAATGCAGAAAAATATATTAATCGAAAATTAAATATTAACGTATTTAACAACCAAAGTTAAATTATAGAATATAATGTGTACCTTATTTCTGGATGAAGATAAAATTATATCGCTAAACTTGTTGCATGAAAAATCTAATTTTTCCCAAATTTGAAATAGCAAACAAGAATTTGAAATAATTCAGATGCAATCTCGGACTAGTGTACGGTTGTATCCACTTAAATCCTATTTATCAGCCACAATTGCTTCTGGCCTTAAATGGATACAATATTCCCAAGGTACAATACTCGATCCCATACTTGGAAGGAAGCGTTATTTGAGTATCCGTAGCATCTTTCGCAATATGGTACTCTCTTATGCCTATATGCACATGTAAAAGTTTTATGCAATATTTTCCTTCCTTTGAAAAAGAAAAATGAATTCAAACTTGCGCAGAATAAGAATTTTTTCAACATTTTTTTTTTTTTTTTTTTTTTTAGTTGTTTAAAATGGTTAAAAATTAGTATTTAGCTAATCAGGTGCTAATGCTCAAACAATCCTAAAAATTAGGCAATTGTTATGACCAATACGTGAATACAAAATTAGAATCTAACATATATAATTACTAATGAATTTTAATATTTTTTTATTGCCAAATTTTATTTTTGTAATATAGAATCTATTTTCATCATTATAATCATATTTGAAATGGAAAAAAAGTGTCTAACTCAAGTGTAAAGGTGAAACAAGCTTTTGGTGATAAAAATAGAATTTTGTAATAAAAAGTATTTGGAATAATTTTGTAATTTTATTTAAAAATTTATATTATTATGATTAAATGGTAATGCCTGATTCTTGCATTGTTTTGAAGAGTGTTAGTGGCTGTTTGTCCTTTCGAATGGTTAAAGGCTTCTTTCCCCCAGCCATTCTTTTTTCATTTACGTACAAATCTTTGTCAGTCATCATCCATCTTTAACTAATAGGGTAAATTACACTTTGCCCTCATGAGGTTTCTAACAATTTCAGAATTTCCCTCAGGTATTTGAAATTACATTGCCTCCCATCAAGTATATATATCAATGCATTTTACCCCCTAAGTTTTTGGGGAAAAGTGAAAATTATCTTTAAGGCTTTAAGTTACTCCTTCAATTACTGAATTACCCTTTATGTAGCATATGTTCTCTATTTTTTTTTTTTAATTTCTTAAAAAATAGATTGTATAATTATATATATGAAATAATATTTTTCTTAAAATGTAATAATATTTTGTTAATTTTCATATATGTTAGCTTCAAAATGAATAAAAAAGATAGTAAAGTGAAGGGTAGGATAGTTTTTTTCCGTGAAAGTCGTGTATTTTGACGTGGATGCGAAATGTAATTTTAGATATATCATGGGGTATTTTGAAATATTCAAAAACCTCATGGAGTAAAGTGTAATTTACCCTAACTAATAAGTGGGACGACAATCCCTAATCCTATTAATTCTCGTGGGAATGGTCCTTCATTAGAAAGAGTCGTGTAAAAATACAAAGGGTAAATTACAATTTGCCCCCATGAGTTTTACAAAAAAATTTAGAAAATTATACTATGCTCCATAAGGTTTATATGTTTATTGCACTTTACCCCAAAAAATTTAGGGGCAAAGTAAAATTTAGCTTTAAAATTATAAATTATCCTTAAAATTCCCGAAGTATCCTTTATGTAACATTAATTCTCTCTCTATATATTTTTTTTTAGAATTACATTTTATAATTTCATATATAATCTGATTGTATAGCATATCGTTTCTCTAATTTTCATAATTAATAACTTCAAAATAAATAAAATAAGACGAATAATGTTATGGGTAAAATGATTTTTGCATATGAAATTCAAACTTTAATTATAACACGAGGCAAATTGTAATTACAAATATCTCAGGAGGTATTTTGAAACATTCATAAACCTCTTGGGGGCAAAGTGTAATTTATCAAAATATAAAATAATAGACCGGATGTATTATGTTGGCAAAATTCAAACCATCCATTGTGGGGTTAGCGAGCCGGTAGCCATACTAATTCAGAAGTGCCACGTGTACATTTGTGTCCTTACCTTGATGGGATTCGGCCATGGGGAAGAGCTAATAGTAATGAACGTGGCCACAAATGATCCATGTAAATAGCTCAACCGATTTCATAAAACGGCTAATTAATAGATTGGAGTTGTTCATAACGTTATTCACCTGCAGGTTAATTTATATATCATGCGCGTATTTATTAAGAACGATTGATAAATAGGCATGCAAATAAGAATTTTCACTGACTCTATATCAATTCTCTCAAATATTCTTTAAGGCATTCAATCTCTATTTTTGTTTCTTGACTCTATCCCTAATAACTGCACGGTTCCATATAATTATTTCCGTCATCACTTTGTTTTAACTATATAGCACAATTTGGGTGTGGTTTTTAATAAAAAATTTCTTTCTTTGTTAAAAAAAACAAAGGAGGAAAATAAATGAAGAAATGAAATGGACATGCAATCTTAAAATAATTAAGCGGTATGATTTTACCATAACGATGTCGAAAATGATCAAATTCTGTAATGTTGTTAGCATAAGACTATCCCAAATCGGGAATGAGAAAATAATTGGAGTCACACAAATAGTTGCAATTTATCATTCAAATTAGATCTGACAGTTTTTTATATAAAGAATATTTAAATAAAAATAATTGATTTGATGATAAATATATGTGAGAAATTCTAATTATTTTCAAATTATGACACCTTTTCCTCCAAATGGACAATATAATGGTCACTTACATCTTTTATTTAGTACGATCATGACACCATATTAGCATCAAAATGACGTCCAATAATTTCAATTATTTATTTTGTTAAGTAAACCAGTATCTCATTGCTATCACTTGATTTTTGGATTATTTGGAGTACTTTATGACATGCCATGACATCATAAATAGTCTTCAAGTGGCATTGGCAAACAACAAAAGAATCGTACACGTAATTTCAAAAACAAAAATATATAGAATATGACTAATTGTTAATTATTTACTTTCTCGTCGTGGAACCCTCACATTTTTATCCTTTAAAGCCTCTCTTACTCTCTATTTATATGCTCATTATGTCTTTGCAAATATTTTTTGTATTCTTTACATCCTGTAATTGACATGATATTTGGATATGACAACTGATATCAATCCGTGACCTCCACGGCAATAAATGATTCTGTTTTTGAATATTCAATTATTTAAATAAGTTTTGTATACATCGCATATTCTAGCACTTTTACTGTTCTACATCAACTAATATTTTGATAGTAAATTAGTATGCAATCATCAACCAAAAAAAAAAATTCTTAAATTCTATCTTTAGTTAAATTAACCACATTGATCCAAAGGCAAAAATTTGCACCGACAAGAAAGCGAAAAGGAAATATCACAATAACATCCCTTCATAATAATATATCATTCAATATCTATGTTTGTGTTAATTTGAAGCAACAACATAGAATATAACTTGATTTTACTCGCACGTTGTTTCTTTCAATAATACACACTCGATACCCTCGATTGTACCATAAAACACTCGATCGTCAAATATTATCTCACGCAACTACAGTGTCGCCACATCACACAAACTTAACCTAGCAAGAACAATTGGTATCGACAATGTATAAGTACCATATCGGTGTGTCTCAACCGTTTATTACACTTCATCATATATGCTCATCGGCTTAATTATAACCTTTGCGAGTAGAATTTCTTGGTCTTCAAGTGAAGTATAAAAGCCAAAATGGTCCCAAGAAAACAAAGACACCCCCAAATAACAAACGTTGTTTGGTAGCATTGCATACCCATGCACCTACCACCACTCTCGCCAACGTGCCTGCGGTAGAAGATAGCTGCCACATCACCGAAAATGAATGACCCGATGGGAATATTGGCGACGATAATGTTATGGTTGACACTAAAGTTTTTAGTACCAAAGAGCTCAGTGGTTAAGGAGACTGATATAGAGGTTATTGAGCCTGTGCATAAGCCTATGATAGCTGTGCTGGTATAGAGTGAGAGACTGGTAGGGACAAGCAATAGGAAAAATGATGCTGAAATTGGAGCCATCATTAGTGCTATCGAAGCTGGTCTTGACACCATTAAATTTGTCCTGAAAAATAATTATAACTAGATAAAATTAATTTCCTCAAGAGCATAATTGAATGCAGCATGTTTTTCTAGTGTTTTGTTTGGTTGTATTTTTCGTATGGAAAATAAATGAATAAATACTTTTTTTTTTCTAAATATTATGTAGCGTTCATAACAACAATAATGTATTGCACTAGTAGAACATACTCCGTCCCATATCCTAATGAAGGAGGGTGGATGTCAACGTGCTAGTTTTGTTGTATATATATACTTAAAATATAAGTTCAAGAAAATATTAGTGATGATAAGTGTTGGCTACTGTTTGTCAAGGTGAAATTTGATGAAGTGGTGATTGATAGGACGAAAGTGAACTTTTTTATTCCGCCTGGCTTTTGTTTCTTTCCTAGTTTTATATAAATGTTGTGAATTTGTCCACATGAAAGCTAACGAAAATAAAAGTCAAAAGTAGTGTACAACAAACAATTGCTAAGCAAGAAAGTGTAACCATCTTGTGACTCCAAATTTAGTCCCTCAAAATTGAATCGTTTCTTTTTACCAAAAATAGAAAGAAAACAGGATTGTATATAAAAAATAAAAAGAGACCCAATAAACAAGAAGATAGATCTCAGAAATTAGCACTTTTTATCGGTTAATATTTGATAAATAATGTAAAAGATGAGAGAGAGATTTCTATTTGTGTTTTCAATTAAAAAACCAATTATATTGGCAATAATCCTAAACCAAAGAGAAAATAAGATTACTAAACTAAATAGAAATAAATCATGACATGGAAACTATCAATTTCGAATTCTGATTTGATTAAATCGCTTCAACTTTGACCAAAACTTGTACATTCGGTGACAATATATAAAAATGTTGTGGTATTGTTTGTCTATCCTATAATACCAAAAATATGATGAAAAATACATATAGCGAATTGTGCACGAAAAGTATAATGACCAAAACCTATTAAAACAAGAAATAACAGAACTAACAAAATGGGGGAAAAGAGGTAGTTACCTAGAGAAGAAGTAATCCATGAGAGATGGAACAAGCCTCCCAAAGAATCCAAAAGCAGAAGATATAGACACCAATGAAGAAGTACCATTATACCCTCTAGATTCAGCTATTTGCCCCAAGTTGTTCATGTACACTAACCCAAGTGTAACACCAAACAAATACACACACACATATAACCAAAACTCCACCCTCCTCACCATCTCCCTCACCCCAATCTCCTCCTTGACGCGCACCTCGTAAATGTCGATAATACCCTCCCTGTTTTCGGGTGTCCCGCTTTCCACCCTCCCCACACCAACAATTTCCTCTACATATAAATTATGAACTTTTTTTCCGTTTCTTATCAAACACCTCTTGTTTATTTTTTCCACAGTCCATTCTCCGATTGGAACTATAACAGGGAGTAATAGAAGAATACCCATTAACGTTGCGACAATTAAGGGTGACAATTTGTTCTTTATTGTGTTGAAACTACTAGTTACACTATAAGTACCGGTCACAATTGTTATAACAAACATTATGACAAAACCCACTTCTATGCACCTTGATTTTTCGCTTTTGGTTTTTCTAACAATAGGTGAAACTAAAAGACTAACCACCAAGGGTAGTATCGCGTTTAGCAAGAGATAATCCAGGGCTCTATCAGAAGTGGAAAATAAAGCCATGCACTCAACGATATCAGTGTATATTTTTGCGCTTAGTCCCACATAGCTAGTGGATAGCCCTACGGCCACCTGTCGGTCATACGGGAAGTTTTGAATGGTGACTATGTAACAAACAGTATTGATCCAACAGACGCTATTACCAGCTAACATATTTAGTAAAAAGACATGCCAGTAAGACAGATTGACGACATGTCCTGTAAGAAAAAGGTACTGAAGGCCAAAGCCGGCGAGGCCAAAAACAGAACCTATCGCAAGTACAAGCCAGAGGGGAAGGTATAGGGCCGCCAAGCCCGATACCCACCCTAGGAGCTTGCCTGCATCGGAGGCAGAGGCAAGGTTGTTGAGTTGGAGCTGAGAGAGAGATAGTAGGCGCTTGATTTGGGACGAGTAAGCCGGAAAATTAGAGTTAGAGCCGTTTATGGATTGAAGCCATATTGTGCCCACTAGGCTTAGCCATTGAAGGGACATGTTATATATTTTGTTAGAAATCAAGTTGTTTGAAACTAGTTATACATGGGATGTGGTTTTGTTTTGTAGAGATATAAGCTAGGTGCGTGCACAGTTCATGTAGAGTACATGTAAAGTGTGAACACACATATATATATAGGTTGAAAGTTAGGAGAATTATATATGTTGGTTACAAATTAGGGAGAGGTATATATCATGTTGGTGGCTTGAAAAGTGATGTGTGGGGATTTAAAAGCCACTTATGTATTGTTCTTCATATCATGACATGGTATGGTAGGCTTATATAAGCCACAAGGTTCCCTCAAGCAAGATTTTATTGCGCAGCTCTGAATTGAATAGATGTTCAACTAATAAGATTTAATTTAGATTTTTGATTGATTTTGTTTCTTATTTAGAAACTTATAATTTACATTCTTATTCATCAAGTTTCTTATTTTCCTGTTTGGTTGATTTCGTGTCAGATTTTATTTCCTACTAGATCGTGGAAAATTTGCCTGTGAATAGATTTGATTTACGTAATTTCACACATCAATGGCAAGCCTCTTTATGATCATGTTATTTGATAACTGCCAAATTTATTTCCATACCAGAATAGTCTGTATTCATTTTTCTTTAAAGATATGAAGAAAAATAACCTGAAAATTCCATTTGAAGGAAAAAAAAAAAGCCACCTTCCGCAACATTTATTTATATATATATTAGAAGGATCTCACGTACATTGCACGTTATGTTTTTCTCGATGTATAAGCTAATCTTATTGTCTCTCATGTATTCGGTAATAGTTATGTTTGAGAAAATACAAATATACTGCAATTAGGGAAACTTATAACGTCGCCTCGTAGTGAAGGATAGATAACTAAAGAATGAGGCTCAAAGTGTGTTCGTTCGTTTATTCTTGTAACGTTTGTGGATATTAAACTATATAGTTAGAATCTTTATATGTCCACGAACAAAATTAAGCACGTCAAAAATGTGTTCTTTAGTAGTCTCTTCATCTATAAAATAAATGTAATATTTTTATATGGAGAGCTTAACAAACTTCTTTGGTTTTAGCAAATTATTAGCATTATATGGGATTGAACTATATAAAAGTGATAATAATGGTATTGGTGACTCAAAATTCCACTCAGCAATACCTAAATGTAAGCAGGACTTCAGCTTTGTATATGGTACAAGGCTATTAAATTTACAAATTTGAAAACATAACAATCCTAAATACTTCCGCTCTATAAATAGTCCATACAACAAATTGGAAAGAAAAACAACCCGAAAAAAGAAACTGAACTTCGATATAAATAAGCATGACATTGTTATTTGTATAACATGATAGTGGTGCTAGAACTAAACACTAAAACAGTAATATTCGATGAATCGTAGGACACAAAAATTATGTACGCTGCCATTGAAAGGATACAAATAACAAATTTGAAATATAACATGATTTTCAAAAGCTATAATGATTTCAAACACGTACACATGATATATATGTTTATATATATTTAACTACTAACTATAAAAGTGTTAATGAGACTAAAATTTTCTCCATCTTCATTATACCCAAAATACCTTTTCGGCTGCTAAAATTACAGCCGTATACATTACTCTCCACTCTAAAAGTGTGAAACACATGAAAGATTTCCTCATTTTTCTATTCCAAAAATGCTCATTCATAAGTAATAAAATTACATTTAACTTTTTACCTATTTAAAGACAAAAAAAATAATAAATAAGTAATTTGTTAAGTTGAATGTCATTAATGTATTAAATACCTTACTCCACTATTAATGTAAGGCCCTATTTGAAAATAAAAACAAGTATTAAGATAAGAAGAAATAAGGGAGTAAAACGGGGGAAAAGTCATGCATGGTTACGAAGTGTTTTACGTGTCCAAATAAGATTCCATAAAATGTACGATGTTACTAAACATGCCTATAATGGAATAATGATTGTTTTAGAGAATTTTCACCATTTTACGGGCTCGGGTTGAGGCCAAATTCTAGTGGCTCCGGTTGGATCGATCGATTACTTCTGTGCTAAACATAAGAATTACGAAGGGACATCATTAGATACATATTTTTAATCCTAGAGACGAATAGAGAGAGAGGCACTAAAATTCTCAACAGAAATCATCAAGAACTCATGGGATATCATTCCGATTTCAAATCCAAGAGCGGATTTAAGATCGTATCTTCATTTTTTACAACATAAGGTAAGTAGTTCATGGAGCTTTACCTTGGTATGTAGAAACCTAATTCACCATGTAACAAGTAAAGGTTTAATTGATGTTTGTATATAAAATTAGTGATTGAATTCTTGTTTATTATTCATAGGTGATCGTGATTTCGGTGGTGAGCCTCTATAGTGGGCTATTAGAGTTTCCATCCGAGTTCATTTGAGGAGTCGCATACTTAACCTTAGTTGCGGTTAGAATTACTATGTTTATTATTAGAATCACAAGTTATTATATTTTTATATGCGTGATTTAATGTACTTGTTTATGTGTCTTATTTATGTGATAAAGCTGCATGTTATTGGGTGATTATGGAAATTGAGTATGAGTATGAAACATGTGATATTATGTGAAAACGAGTTTGAACAATGAAAACCAAATGTGTTTAACTTTTAGAGGGTGTCGTAGAATGACCCTCTAATGTGCAAAATAGGGTGTACCCTATTATGTTATTATACTTAGAGGGTATCGTAAAATGACTCTCAATTGTATAGTAATTTAAAATCTTTACGCATTAAGTCATGGGCATATGGTATGCCCTATGGTGCAGGTTAAATTGTGTAATAAAAAGTATAATTTGAGAACTATAAAATTGAGTTTGTTGTTGAGAAAAATGATGAGCATGTGTTATGTAGTCGTTATATGTAATAGTATACATGTGATGTTATATGTTGTGGAGTTTAGCATGTTCATTTGTGTAGCATAATTTCTTGAGATTTTATTTCTACAAATTTAGTAAGTCTAACAGCCTCCCAAGTAGGTATATCTATTGGTAGACCACATATTCAGATATAGAGGTTGTGTCAAAACTCACTTGGGTAGTTGAGAAGTATCAATTTATTTTCTTTTTCTAAATGATGTTTATTTCAGAGTTGTAGGTCTCCGAGCCAAGAAGCGTTTTCAAGGTTGTTTTTGAACTAACGACAATTATTTTGTTTTCGTGTTTTTAATTAATAGGCAAAATTGTTGTAATCCCGAAAAAATATTTATGAGGTATTGCGAATCATGTTAGATTTGAACTTCACTTTCTTTTCATTATATGTGATGTTGTGTGAGTAATGATTCCGGGGCGTTACAAATAAAATATTATAATTTTATTTTATTTTGAAGTTATTTTTTAAATAAAGATGATTGAGTGTGCAAGAGGAAATAAATATTAATAATGGAGATTGGCCTACTACAAATTCATAAAAATAAAAAAAAAGTCATTAAAATTTGGGATGATATTGTGACAACTCCACAAGATGCATATTAGACATAATTTTTTAATTTTTAATTTTTTCTAATTAATTATCATTTATAATAAACAAAAAGTGGACCTCCGCGTAATTTTACAAGTAGTACCTTAGAATTGTGATCAGGGACAAAATTATTGGGCTTGGTTTGGGTGGCTACAACCCCCAATAGTTTTATAAAAGAATACATAAGATATCCTATATTTTAGTGTTAAATTTTTTTTATGTGGTTCCATCCCCCATAAATATTTTGTAATTTTTAATTATAATAACTATGTTATGTCTAATATTGGTTTTTATATAAAAATCAATAGTATTGAAAAAATATTATGTTTTATTTAATTATTTAAAATATTACTATATCCTTTAATTTTTTATAACATTTACCACATTTTTTATTCCTGACTCCGCCCCTGGTTGTGACACGTGTTAATTTCAATAAAATAATAGATAAAAATGAATTGAAAGGATTTAAGTTGTCATTGAATTATGAGAATTGTAACAACAAATTAATATGGTTTTATGTTTGTAACAACAACACACATGTTTACTTTAATTACACATGAATGAGAAATTTAAATTAGAAAGAAGTTACTGATATGTTTTTACAAATTGTATTATTTTATATTAAAATGAATTAAAAGTGTATAAATTGTCATTGAACGATGAGAGTTCTAATAGCACATTAATATGATTTTATGTTTGTAACAACAATATATATGTCACTTTAATTACCTTTAAAAAAAAAATCACTTTAATTACACTGAATTGAAAATTTAAATTAGAAAGAAGTCATTGCTATAATTGTATAAATAGTAAAATTTTTATTAAAATATCACAACACTAAATATAATCAAATAAATCTGAACTACATAAATTAAGCATTGAGTATTTGAAAATTACGCCCTAAAATCATGACACTTGTTTACTATATGTACAAAATGATGTTACAACAAGTTGAAACATAAAAAATAATGATAGTTATAAGTTGAAACATAAAAAATAAATCAGTCATTCTTTTATTCACAAAGTAAAAAAAATAACTAAATTTTGACTATATAAAAAATAAACACGTGCAATGCTAGTGTGATTCTCATAGCATGTACAAATGTTTGAAAGTATCATCTTATACATGCAGTTCGAAAGATCCAAAAACGCACAAAAAAATAAAACCATCACAAAGATTCGTAAACATAAAGAACAAACTCTTTTGCCCATCTTTTATTTTCCTACCCGAAATCATTACTACTGATTTAATATGATAATGGGATGGGAGAAGATATTGACTTGGCAATTGGCATGAAACAAACCAAAAACAAAAACACGATAATAAGTAAGTGATAAAAAAAAACACGACAAAAAGTAAGTGATTCTTTATCTTTGAAGCTTATATATATTTTTTAATTCTGGAA
The DNA here is from genome assembly GCA_001753735.1 of Embelia ribes. Taxonomy (NCBI): domain Eukaryota; kingdom Viridiplantae; phylum Streptophyta; class Magnoliopsida; order Ericales; family Primulaceae; genus Embelia; species Embelia ribes. Next base: position 2,701 of record MKEJ01007558.1, on the reverse strand, counting down.
CGAATAAATAATTGATAATAAGAAACTGAAGTTCATTAGCAGCTTTTACAGGGGAATATTTGAAATAAACGGGTATTCAATATTTAGAATCATTACCATATTTTTCTTCTCACTGTCTTCAGTGTGGAAGAAAGAAAAAATCCACACAAACATAAAGAGGTCAAAATATGAAATAAATCCCCTAGTATGTAAAAAAAGTAATAGAAAGCGTGTAAAATTAAACCAATAAGAAATAAACTGAACAGAAAATAATCCGAAACATGAAATCTTATTTATTCTAACAAATATCAGACTTTATGTTATTATCTCGCTTAAATCAATATCGTAGATTTCATAGTTGATCCTTGCTCATATCACCCTAATAGTCAATTAGGTATATATATATATCCTTTAGAAAAGCTTTGCCATTCTGCACTATCATCAATAACAACGGAGCCACGCCAAGTTTGTGAATGTTGCTATTTTTCAAAATCTATTTTTAAAAATTATTATTGAAAGTTGATTCCAAAAATAATTATTATCCTAATGTTTAGTAAATAAATTTAAAATTTTTTTTTATTAATTTTTATTATAAAAATACCAAAGTATTGTATGTATAAAAAATGTAATAAATATAATTGAGTTTATTTTAGTAACTTATGAAAGGAAGAAGATAAGTAGCTTTTAAAAACGTTTCTAAGACTGTTTCTAAAAGTATCATTACAAGAGCAGAAATATATTATAAGAAGCATGTGTTTTACTCTTTACCAACTACCTAATTAAGGATATAATTTTAAAAAAAAAAAAGAAAAAGAAATAGGTAGGAAAAAAAATAATCCCGAAATGAGAATTGCTAGAGGGTAATGAACTCTCAATAATTTTATAGTCATTTTGTTATCCTACGTTCTAACAAAAATGTTGTTTGATGTGATTTTATCCCTCTATTGTCACAAATAATTTCTTATCCCGCATTAGTAATTCTTTTTTGACAGTCAGCTTCTCCCATTCTTCATTTCGGGATTCGTCGGCGTACTATAGCGCTTGATTTTCGAATCAACAACAGAAATTAAATATATTAATTCTCAAAAAAAAATTAAATATAAAAAATTTATTTAATTTCAATAATTGATTTAAAAACGGATGGCCAAATGAATTGGGCAGATTCTACCCTCCCCTGCTCCTGGTAAAGCCCTCAGTCCATATATTTATGGATAGATTGTTTTTAATATTATTATTATCTAACATTAATACAAGACAAAATATAGGTCATATAAGCAGGCTTTTTCATATATATTTATAAAAATATTTTTATTATAAAATTTTATTTTTATGACTCACAATTTGTACCAAACTCAAGTCAAAAAATTTTGAATTACAGCCCCTCCACCTATTTTCATACATTGAACCAGATAATGGAAGCAATTTTTTCAGCATTGAACCAGACAATTTTTTTGTTGTCTTGTCCATGGGCTTAGGAATGGACCAGACTACGAAAATCCAACGTTCGATGTTGACATCAAATAATGTTGTACACAATATTTTATTCGTAAAACAATTGGTTTTCAAGGGGGGTAAAAATGGACCTTTTTTGATAAGTAAAATGGACCTTTTTAATTGGTGCGAACAACAATAAAAATATATAACCCATGCTATCTGGACTCTTCTTTGAGGCTAACGTCCATTTTGGTAGGGTTTTTTTATTAACTTTTCTGCCTTTTTTAACTAGCAAATTGTATCATCTAGTATTCGGTAATGATTAATCGGTTTTTTATTTTTAAAACAATCATCCTCTGCTTTTTCCAAATAAAGCATGTTTTTAGAGGAAAATGAAGTGTTACGGTAACATAAAATTATGAATCACAAAAATAAAATTTAATATAAATAATTACAAAAATATCTCTAAATTTTTTTATTATTGTATTCTATGTCTGTAACTATAAAACATTATCTCACCCCTACATTATTTTTTCTTATACAGTCTAGTCTATTTTTCAACCATTACTTAGTGGAATAACCTCAAAATCAAGGATTAGATTTCCATTTCATGTCTATTGGTCACTTTAACAAACATTGCGCTAATTCTGAAAACAACTATCAAATTTTATTTACCTAATATCAAGACTAGGCATGCTTTTATAATCAAATTTTCAAATCAAATTTGAAAATCAGATTAATAATCACACTATGGGCTTTAATTTATTTTGAGGCGCGCTAAAAAAGCTCGAAATCTTACTTTCCAGCCTATGTTTGATGCCATGGCGAAAGCAACATTCCGTCCTTCATACGCATATCGAATGAAAAACATAAAATTAACAATAACATGCTCGAGCCATGCAAATAAGATTAAAGTAGACACGTTTTAACCATTGCTTACCAAATTGAAATTATACCCACCACTTTACATACAGCTAACAAAAGAAGGAAATTTAATTAACCTACAATCTCTTTCCCCTTCAAGTAAATTCCAAACCAGAAGAAATTTTTGACAAATTTTGCAATATTTTCGGAATTAATCCCCTCGAGAGTACCACGAAAAGAATGAATTTCTCACCCACCGTTAGTGAATGATGCGTTTCACCTTGGTTTTTCTTTTCTTGAAATCACTAGTATCCCACATTTTTCGTGTGACCATACATCAAGCATCTGTTTGGTACCAACTTTTAAGAGGACCTTGTTTTCTATAGGGAAAAAGCTTGGTTCTACCCTTTTTTTTTTTTTTTTT
>MKEJ01007556.1:0-17257 GCA_001753735.1 Embelia ribes | reverse complement strand
TGCCATGTGTTTAGGTTATCCTGTATTTTTAAATAACTTAATATGAACATGTGATTGAATTAAATTGTTCTCTATTATAGACATGCCAAAAAGTTAAGGAAGTGGGAGCCGTGGTGCTAGCATTAACCGTGGAGGTAGAAGTGGGCGTAGAGGTGTTAATCCTGCACTACCAATTGAGAGGAGGGTTCATGGCATATAAGTCTAGATTCATGTCATGAGAGTGGCGGCATAAATTCCTTACCCACCCTTGATAGAGCCCGAATCATCATCGGGAAATAGTACCTATGAACTGATTGTTGATGATGTACCCAACGAGGAGATCAACGACAATTTCCTTACGGAGGGTGACCCAGAAGAAGAAGAGGACGAGGAGGAGGTAGCATCTATTGGCATCCATAGTATGGTTCCATCCATCATACCCAATTTGGGAGCAGTTGGGCTGCTTTGGGCAGTTAGCGTGGATTTGGCCCAATTGGTAACGTTGATGGGGGAGCAAAATTGAGAGATGATTTTCATTGTACTTGCGGGAGTGATGGGGCACAGTAACGAGGTTGAGACTGTAGAAACGAGTACGTTAAGGATATAGAAAGAGCTGAGTAAGTTTCCTAATGTGACATTTGAGAGTCGAGCTAACCCAATGGAGGCAGATAAGTAGTTAACATGGATAGAATACCATCTTTCTACCTTGGGAGTCACTGATCCACTGGTGATGGCAAGAGTGACCTCGAACATATTTATGGGTGAGGCAGTTGAATGGTAGAAGAGCCAGCGTGCATTATATAGAGTAGAATATCTTACTTGGGAAGGCTTTAAGGTTTTCTTCTTGGGTAAGTATTTCTCACCGATGAAGCGGTAGGAGATGAAGGAGGAGTTTGTAAAAATGAAGTAGGGGATGGCTACAGCAGACAATTAAAAACACAAATTTACGATATATGCTCGTTATGCGCCCGAGTATATGGCAACAAAAAATAAGAAGATTTGAAGGTTCCAAAACAGTTATGTACTAGAATCTGAGCAAATGTGGTGGTTGCTGAAGGGATATGGCTAGAAGAAGTAGTTGAAAAAAACAAAACATTAAGAATAATTAGAAAAAGATACAAAAAGAATATTTGAGTGAAAATGGAATGGGGGCCAGCATTAGTCACAGGGACAACCACAAAGGGGAAACAATGATGACCTAAGGCAGAATAATCAATTTCGTTATGGTGGAGATGGGCAAATTTGTTTTAGCTGGAATGCGCCGAATGGATGTAATGAGAACAGGAAAAGAGGTTAAGATTTTAAGGGGCAGAACTTGCAATGGCAATCGTATCAGAGGTCATCCGCTACAGTGGGAAGTAAGGATCCAAATGGAAGGGGGTGTCACAAGTATGGGGATGAGGAGCATATGATTTGTACTTGCCCTTAGATCCAGTGTAGGAATTGTAGGAAAATAGGTCATATACAGGGCGATTGTTCGGTTCAGCCTGCTTTAGGCTCGAGGGTAGTTTTTGTACCACATGTGCAACCGACTATGTCGTTTCAGTATGGGATGGGACGGAGAGGAAACAGGAAAAGGTAATCGGGGAACAGGTTCTGTAATAGCACCAACTCCTTAAACACATCTTTATGCATTTACTAATAGTACTGTGGATCAGGCAGAACCATTTGTCATTCGAGGTACAATTCTAATTTAGTCTTCTTGTGCACACATGTTATTTGATACGAGTGCATCCCATTCTTTTGTAGCTGCTAGTTTAATAAAATATTTGGGCTTAGAGACATAATATTTGGATAGTAGTTTGTCTATTGATACACCACTAGGGTGTTAGAGTTATACCCCATTTTTTGTATCGTTCTTGTTCCATTCAAATCTCTGGATAGGAATTCGAGTATGATCTCTTAGTGCTGATATGAGAGGTTTTCATGTTATTTTGGATATGGATTGGTTGTTGGCTAATCATGCTATTATTGAGTATGATCATAGATGAGTAACATTATTCCATGAGGAAAGAATAACCATGCGATATGTAGGCGAAAGAAGTTTGTATGATCTTGCAAGGCCAATTGGGGATGCTCTCAGTTGTCTTCTCGCTAATCTTTTTATTTATGAGATCTAGAAAACTCCATTGGAGTTGCCTCTAGTAATTCATGAATTTGTTTATATCTTTCTGAAAAACCTTAGTAGATTACTGCCATATTATGAAGTGGAGTTCACTATTGACCTCGTTCCGGAGATGCTCCCTATTTATGTAACCCCATACCATTTGATCCTATTAAATTGGAAAAGTTAAGAATTCAGATAGATGATATGGAGATTAAGGAATTTATTAAAACAAGTATGTCTCCATGGAGTGCACCGGCTTTATTTGTACAAAAGCAAGGTGGATTAATGAGAATGTGCATAGATTACAATAAGTTGAACTGAGCGACAATAAAGAACAAATATCTGTTGCCGAGGATAGATGACTTGTTCGATCAACTAAAAGATTCGAGATATTTATCGAACATTGATCTTCCTTCGGGATACCACCAGTTGCAAGTTCGAGAAGAGGATATACAGAAAACTGCTTTCGATACACGTTATGAGCACTATGAGTTGCTAATCATGCCATTTGGGTTGACCAATGCATCAGCAATGTTTATGGATTTGATGAACACATGAATAAGATGTTTTGTGAGTATTTGGATAGGTTTGTTATCGTCTTCATAGACGACAATCTTGCTTACTCGAAGATGGAGGAAGAACATCGAAAACATGCTAAGCTGTTGAAGTAACCTAATTGTGACACCGTTAAAGGGTATCGGGGAATGACCCTCTAATTTGTAAATAGGATATTGAGTCATGGCCCTTTTCGACTATTATATCATTATACTTAGAGGGTGTCGAGGAATGATTCACTGTAGTATAATATTTAAATCTTTATGCCTAAAGTCATGGGGAGATGGTATGCCCCATAATGTAAGTTAAAATGTGAAATTAAATTAAGGCATAAAACTGAGTAACATATTTATAAAAGTAATAAGTAGGTATTATTTAGTTGTTATGTGTTTTTAGTATTCGTGTGTTGTTACATGTGGTGAAATTCATTATGTCAATATGTGTAGTGTAATATCTTGAGATTCTAAGTACACAAATTCAGTAAGTCTTACCACTTGTTCGTATTATTTGCTCTCGTGTTTTACCCCAAGTAGTTACATTTATTGGTGGATCACGTATTCAGGGATAGAAGTTGTGTCGAAGCTCACTCGAGTAGTGGAATAGTATTCATTACTTTTCTTTTTAGAATAATTTTAGTTATCTTTTTTTTTCAAATTGTAGGCCATAAAGCTAAGATAATACTGTAAGATGTTTGTGTTTTTTTTTCAAATAAATAGGCAAATTGTTTTAAGCTCGGTTGATGTTATGCAAGAATTATTGAAATATTATGTTAATTGAAATTTATTTCTTTCCATTATGTGCAATATTGTGTGAGTAATGTGCTCGGAAAATGTTGTGAATTCCAGCGTGTTACAATCCTGCTTACTACGGATATTACTCTTAACTGACATTTATTTACTATGCATACTTGTCAATTATTGTGTATTTGGGTCATACTTTTGTTTTTGTTAGACTAGCAATTTATTATTGCAAGGAAATTGGGCATACCAAAAACAAATGTCCTTTGCCCGACAATCAAGAAATGCCTACCGGGCAAGGCATTGGGGTTCTAGGATACTTTGAAAATATTAATGAAGTATCGGGTTTAGCTACGCAATAATATTTTGGTGCATGGTCTATTGGTAAAGCGAGTATAAGTCATATTTACATGCAAACTGAATTGATATCATGGCATACGGAATGTAATATGCAACAAGCCTACGGTGGGAACAACCCCAACGATATATGTGGGTCTTATGGATCTAACATTTATTATGGTTAATATATGTTTTAGTTCATCGAAAAGCATGAAATATATTTGGTTTAAACGTGACCTATTTTTAATATAATCATACTCTTGTGGTAGCGAAATTACTATTATCCAATGCATTATATTAAATTATATTCACAAATCAGCATCCACAATATAGTGTTTTAATAAGGCTAATGATATTTGATTTTGTATTTGATCAAATAAATTTACAATCCGTACATTAAATTTACTAGAATTTGAGAAGAAATTACTATTTTTCGATGCGTAAAATTAAATTATATTCATGAATCATCATTTACAATATAGTGTTTTAAGATTACATATGTCCCCCTCCCCCACCCTCCACCCCCTCTCTCCTTATATATATATACACCTTATTATTGGATTACTGTCTTCTGAAAATAAATTACTACAAAATACGACATATATATACACCTTGTTATTGGGTTACTGTGTTCTAAGGATTCGTTACTACCAAATAGGAAAAAATTATTATATGACATATTTGACCTGAAAATCTATTTTACCGATTTATTATTAAATATTCCAAAATCACTATGATTTTTCGTTGTAAATGCTTGATTTTTCAAATTATTGCTCAAATTATGTCACATGGCAAGTTTGCGGCTAATATTAATTCTTGTAAAATACAAGAATTTTACATGCTATATTTTTCTTGTATTGAGGTGAAATCTATGTTCTATAGTATCAAAACAAAGAGAGGGGATAATTATCCGAATCTTTCAATAATTCTCTCAACTTTAGATTCAATAATTAAATTATATCCCGTCCCAAAAGAAGAAAATAATAAGAACTTAAATTCCTTTTTGCCCACACCATCACTCAAAAATTACTTTTTTATCAAAAAAACAAAATAAAAAAAAATCAAAATTTCCTTTTTATTCAAAGGGCAAACATGGTTTTTTAAATCTGTGTTTATTGTTTCTGATATCAGCAAAACGTGGACGAAGAACCAAAACCAAAAAAAGCGTGTAAGCAGCACATGAATTTGCTCTTTGAAAACTCACCGAGTTTCTCTAATTGGCAACGAACCCTAGTCCTAAAAACCTTATCTTGTTCTCAATTTTAATTTTTATTTGCTTCTTCTATGCTTTATTTTGCATTTGAACTAAAGGGTTTCGTTATTCAATAGCTTTTGCAGCTTTTCTGAAGTGGGTTTTTGTTAAAGAGTTTGATCAGAGCAAAAATTAAAAAAGTGGTGGATTTTGAGAGGCCTATTTTGTTTGATGGCCAAGTTTTTGTGCTTCAATGATGCCTGTGTGCCGGTAATTTTCTTATATTTCTACAGTTTTTATTTTGATTTTTGCTTCGTATGAAATTTTTGTTGTGCCAAAGGATCAATGTTTTGATTTTATTATATGGGTCTTTGTTGTAGTGTAACGTATTTATTTTTCATCTTCCTTATGTGAAACAAAATATGTTGACTGTTACAATAATCTGCAATTTGTTCTGCAAATTATGGGGAAAAACTAGTGCATCTTCAAGAATGAAAATTAGGTGTCAATACCATAAATGTACTAGTGCATGTTCCAAAATTACTGCCATATGTAATGATTTTACTATCTTTTGTTATGAATTTTATTTTCATTTAAGATAATATTGGGTAGTTATTTAGGAGTTGGCTTGTTGTTTACACAACATATGAATATCATAGTTGTTTCATATTCAATCTTTCATGAAATTGATATTAGCGTTGTTTAAAATACTAACTAGAATATTTCTATAAGTTAGGACCATGCATACGTACATTGCCACTTGAGGTCAGGGGTTCTTACCCAGAAATATCCCATTGTGTCTTTTTTCTTTCTGTGTGTGTACATTTTATTCAAAAGCATTTCAATCTAGAATTGAAAAGCCAAGGAAGTACAAAAGTAGGCAACTGTAATTAACAATATTGGTGTTTAATTCTTTGTCATGTCATTTAGACATAATGCTTTAATTTGATAGCTAGGCTAATGCAATAATTTTGTTTATTTGCTTCTAGCTACTAAATTTGTTATAATTATGTCAATCAATTGGGACCTCAGTGTGTTGAAGCCCAATCGTCATATTCATCTGGAAAGGGGAAAAACCGTGAAGGTGCAATCAAGTACGGGTTCAGCCTGGTGAAAGGCAAGGCTAATCATCCAATCGAGGATTACCATGTCGCTAAGTTCATACAGATACACGAACACGAGCTCGGTCTCTTTGGTATATTTGATGGCCATTCGGGCGATAGTGTGCCTGCCTACCTACAAAAGCACTTGTTCGAAAACATTTTAAGAGAGGTGGGTTGTTTCAAAATTATTGTGTTGCAAGCATAAAATCTTCTACTTATTTTACATACGAATGATTGTGTTTTGCAATTAAGCACTCGTGAAACAATTACAGTATCTCAATACTACCAAAAACTTTTTGTGACGTCATTCTAATGCAGATCAAGATCCTCTACCCAGTTTAGGTGCCCCTTAATGTACCTCCACTCACAGTGAGGTGTTGGCCCTACATGCATTGATGACAAATCTATACCTTAGAATATCTGGGAGCTTCTAATGTCATATATTGAGCAAATTGTATGAATTGTATTTTCATGGCAATCATTGAGCTCATATGTGGTTAAGTTCATTTGAAAGGATTAGCCGTTCTACTTGTTGTCTATTTTTTTCCATGATGAATTTCTTAGATTCTCTTTTGGCAGCCTTTTGTTGGATTTGTTTTAGAGGCTGCCTCCTAAGGCGCTTTCTTTTTAAAAATCATACATATCACAAAGAAAAACATTAAAGTTCATCGCAAACATTTACTCAAAGCTGATTTTGCAGGAAGAGTTTTGGAGCGACCCAGGTAGATCTATCGTAAATGCCTATGAGAAGACTGACCAATCAATTCTTTCCAACAGTTTTGATTTGGGAATTGGCGGGTCCACCGCTGTTACAGCAATTTTGATCAATGGAAGGAGTCTATGGGTGGCCAATGTGGGAGATTCACGTGCGGTTCTTTCTAGAAAGGGTAGGGCAGTACCTATGACTACAGACCATGAGCCTAACAAAGAACGAAGTATCATCGAAAATAAAGGAGGTTTCGTCTCTAACATGCCAGGTTATTTGTGAATACCTTGTTCTGTGAGCACATTAGCTATCCATATTACTTTTTTTCTTGTGAAGTCAAACATTTGTTGCTTAAAATCTCCAAGTCATATATTCTATCAATTTGCATGTTATGGTTGTATCCTATTTTGTTATGCTATTTATTCATTGAATTTTAGATTCTAACGATTGGTTTGCTTTTATAAGAAGATAATTTAAGCCTATAGGTACCCTTTATTCCGCATTAAAATCCAAATCGTGTCTTGACTTATTATGAAATCTAAGATATGATTGTTTTGAGAAATTGTCGGCCATTTTTGTTTCCTTTTCGTCGACATGATCTTTGTCTTGCATTAAAGTGGTCGAGTAAGTGGATAAGGTATTTGTTACCGACACCTATCTTACGTGGAATCGAAAAGAAATTTTCCTTTTTTGATAAGCCACCAACATATTTTCTTACACAAAATCACCTAGACTTTTGTTTTGGATTTTTCGATAGAACTGTTCAATGTCAGCTGTAGCAGTCCTGCAACCAGAAACAGGTCGCATGTTTGTTATGTTTAGGCAATTGATTTGAGGCAAATCACATTCTTTAGGTTTAAGCATAGGGAAATTGGGGCTGCAATTCCTTTCAATTTTAGCCCGTGGCAATGCTATTTTGTTCCATTGGATTATATGACAGAATTAACTAACTCGAAGATAAAGGTCAAATAGGCTATTGCTGCATACTGCAATCAAAATTATTGCTTCCTCCTTCCCCTGCCCTAGCCCAAACATAAAGTGTGCTGGTCTGTCTTGATAATCAGTTTCGAGGTGATCATTCTATGACTAGTAATTAACTCTCGAGGTACACCAATCGACTTAATAACTCTGGATATTTACCATGCAACATGTAAAATGTTAAAATGTTGAAAGCATGCCAAACTAAAAAATGTTGAAATATTGAAAGTTGGTAGTTTATCAATGTAAGGAATAGTGATATTATTGACTAGTTACTATTACTACTTGCTACATTGTTTTATTTATTTCTTATTAGCTTGTTACCATGCTTGTGTATGTCTAATTGATTGATTTTTTAACTTGGTGTAGTTTCTTCATGAAGTAAGTCATTTTTTTCACTTACAAAAGTTGAAAGTGTGTTGTTTTTTTTTCTGGTTATGTACATTGAAAGTATGTTTATTAAATGGTTACGTGGGTGTTAAACAGTGTTCAATTTTGTGGTAGTTCATCACCGGACATGTTTAACAGCTTAATTTCTTATCTTCTCAATGTTTGGGTGTATGTTTCCTCTTCATAGTTCATAATGGCTCGTCCATACCATGTCTATGTCTGCATCGCGGCCATTTCATAATGATGAAATAGGTGAACATGGAAGGGACCCGATGTGTGTTTGGAGTACGCTCCTAGTTGTTGTCGACTTCTTGATTACAGATAAATACAAAGTAGAAAGACAGAAGCTTTTCTTACATGGGATTGAAATTTGTTATGTTCTTAAATCAATTTTCAGAATTTGTGTATGCAAAATCTTGGTTACGTTATCGTAAATTTACTCGTAAACACATTTTTAGGAGTATGTTGGACAGTCTTTAATGTTTTTGTCTGACCATGTACTTGGATAGAGTTATATTGTAATTTAACCGAAATCAGAGTAGATTGTGTTGCGTCAGTTTACTCGCATATTCATACTGATGTTCCTTTTCAACTTGTTATCAGGTGATGTGCCTAGAGTAAATGGACAGTTGGCTGTTTCTCGTGCTTTTGGAGATAAAAACCTTAAATTGCATTTACGGTCCGACCCCGACATTCAAGATGCCATCATCAATTCAAATGATGATGTTCTTATCCTTGCAAGTGACGGTCTTTGGAAGGTAATATCTGATATACATCTATTATTGCTTTTGCTTGGGATAAGAAAAAGAAGAAATATGCTCTTCTTGAGAGTTTGGTAGAAGTAAAGAGATGAAATATATGCTCTCGTTGAGAGTCGAACTCAAGACCTCCCGCTTACTAAACGGGTGCTCTAACTAACTGGTTTACGAGAGCTTGTTTACATGTTTTATTTTGAATTTAATTTTAATCCACCGATGGTGTATGGGTTTTCATATACTAACGGGCTTGGATGAATAACACATGCCCATTTGTGGAAGTCCTCACGTGTGAAAATGGACACATGTCTTTCATAGAAGACCGATGATATATGAATTCTCTACACCGACGGTGGATGTATGTTAAACTCTTTAATTTCTTCTGTGGTAATTTAGGGTTTGTTTGGTTAGGTTCCCTTAACTTTTAGTTTATCTTCTTCTTGTTCATATTAATTCTGATTGAAAACAATGAAAACTTCTGAAAACTTAGTTGTTTTTATGTTATTCCTTTTTTGTATCAAAAGAAATTTTGGAAGCAATGGAGACAACTTTTTGTAGGTTTATAAAGATGTGTGTTTTCAGGATAATATTAGTTAACCAATAAGCCTGGTGCATAATATCCTGAAGTTGATTTTTCGTTTTCAAACCCAGAAAACAGTTTTCAGAGACATAACTGTACAAGCAATGCCTCTTTTACCAAGCAGAGTTGTACACCGTATCTGGCTTTAGTCAATGACCTTCACATTTTATCAATTAATCCATTTAACTCTCCAATTTGCTTGATTGAAACCTTTTTCTAAGGTTACAATGCGAATGAGAAAACACGAGTCCGCAATATGCAGCTAACCGTTGAAAGGACCGCATTGCAACAGTTCAAAAGCCAAGTGATTATTATTCTTAAAAAGTGAGTTTGACCTTAAAAAAGATGGCCTTTGTAGGCCTCAAACCTGCAACCTTCGCATTATTAGCACGGCGCTCTAACCAGCTGAACTAATAGGCTATTTGCTACCATATTTCTTTCTGTTTTAACATGTATGTATTAGTCCAGGTAATGGAAAACCAGGAGGCAGTTGATATCGCTAGAGGCAGAAGAGATCCCGAGAAGGCAGCGAAGCAGTTAACCACCGAAGCATTGAATAGAGACAGTAAAGATGATATATCCTGCATTGTTGTCAGATTTGGGGGATAAAAAGTTCTCTTCAGAAGGAAATTTAAAACATTTTGGCTTCAGGGTATGCAACAAATAAGTGTTTTTGTTTTCCAAAGAGTATTTAGTATGTGGATATGTATATATATATAAGTCGACTCACACCCAGTCTGTAGTTGCTGACCGAACTACACTATGTTCGGCTAAATGTGGAGAAATAGAGGTACTCAACCCCGTAAATTACACCTTGTTCTGTGGAAAATTTTATTTATTATTTTGGTTTCTTTGCTGAAGTTCAATCCGCGGGTGATGTATAGTTTGCTGCACTGCATTCAAGATTGGGCCTTGTATTTGCATTTTGTAGGAACTCATTCAGCTTCATCTCTAGAATTGACATTTTTATGCAACACATAGCTCCTCTTAGGGGTGTGCGTTAGATCGGTTCGGTTCATAATTACATGGGAAAATTGAAAAATCAAACCACCTGAAATATATATAGGAGACAGACTAACCTGAACAGATCAAGTTTCTTCGGTCCGTTGCTGTTGAGTTTTATGGGTTTTGGTCTAAATTCTAGCAAGTGCATTCATTCTGAAATAAATTCCATTTTTTCACAGATAAGTAGTATATCTCAGTTCATAGTTCAGATAGGTGATAATACAACAAATTTCGTCGAAAAGTGCATCGATAATTACCCACTACTGTTATATCCAACACAACAATAAAATACAAATAATTCAAACAACTGTAATAAGTATATTCTACAGTCATAATTCGGCTGGTAAAGCCTTACTGAAATGATGTGACTGTAATCATTTAAATTTTCTGGTATCTAAAATCGAGTATACCAAAAAATTGAATCACAGAACTGAATGAAGCATCGCTTTAATTTTCGGTTAAATTAAACCGATGCTCACTCCTAGCTACATTGGGTATGCATGCGGTTATAAATGGTCCTATCGGAGCTATGCGAAAAATAATAAACTGCAAACCAAGGTTCCTGTATGACACACAAGCAAACTGATAGCGAATTGAGGGGCCTGTTGTTTTACTTTTAAAGATACTGGAGCTAAGTGATAAAGTATCCTATTTCTAGGGGCATCAATGATAATTAGTATAAATCGAATACTAGGGTTTTGTAGCGCCGTTTGCTCTATATATATGCGTATCTATGTATCTATCAACCACAGAGGGCTACACGTCGCCTCCTCTTCTTTCTTGTATGCGAGATTGGCTAGTGAGATGCACTGATTTGTATATATATATGTGTGTGTGTGTATATATATGTTGTTGGCATGATTTGTATATTTATTTTTGTGTAATTTTGCCTCTCCTTTCAGCTACAAGAGGTTTTGAATTCTTGTTGGCTTTGTTCTAGTGGCATAAATTGAAATTTCATCCAAAGTTTTGGGGTTTATCTTAGCCATGGTTGATCTTCTTCTTCCATAGCTTCTCCTTCTTTGGAACACACTAAACGTACATTATTTACAAAACTTATGTAAAATGTATTTGTGGTTACATTATGTGCTTGATTTGATCAATTGATATGTAAATTATTCTCCAAAAAACTAATAAATTCGTTAGTGGTTTTAGTTTGAATAACATGTTAAATGAATTGGTTTTTATCAACACTATATGCTCTTTGAAACATTAAAAGAATTAGTTTCATTATATCTGACGATCAAGGAGGCTTAATTACACTAGTGTTGTTTTTATTAGTTTCTAATTGTTTTCACTTTCATTACAAGAAAATATTGCATAGTCTGGAAAGGGTGAAAATTAAAATAGATAAGTCATTAACTAAAAAATAAAATAAAAAAATTGTTCATAAACAACGTATGGAATGTAATTGTGAGTGTTCGGCATTTTTTTTTCTTCTTGATTTCTTTTCTAGTCTGATGATTTATTCGTTTTTCAGGTTGTTACTTCTTTCCTTTTCTTTTCGGCTAATATATTTTTTTTATTACCAAATCATTTTTTTTTCCGTTAATGATTTTATTCATTGCAAAAAATGCGTCTGCTTCAAACTATGGTTGCTGTTGGGGAGAAAACAGAATCAGCAGATATGCAGAAGCCGAATTTCAGTTAAATTAAGGTTATAACACAGAAATAACAAAAATGAGTAAATGCAAAGCAATGTGAACCCTTTTGGTCAAGGAAAATGCCATCGGGAAAAAAATTGTAACATAGCATATGATATGTTTGCGTAGTACATTGGAAGGGGAGATGATTCGCCCTTCTAGCCATTTGCTGGACTCTAATTTTTTAATAGTTGAATATGATGCTATTCGTTTAAGCTGAACAATTGAACAATTATGAAAAACAAGGAAGAATAAACAGAGAGTGGGATAGATCAAAGAATACGGGAACTGGAAGGTTGGTCGTGGTGAGAATGTTAAGCTTGTAATTCACCTTCGTGGTCACCAAATACTTGAGAAAATAACGAAAAAACAAAAGGGAGCGAGTGAACAAAGAAGCGGGGAACTGGGAATTGGCTAAAAGAAGGTGGTATTCTGCCTCCCCTTTCCCATAGCGCATGGGTGCGCACGCACATATATATATATATAAGTGGAATAATTTCTCGCTCTCTTCAAGTCTACGAGTTTATGAGCATGTCTCCTAGAATATCTTAAAAGCTTCAAATAGGTCGTTTGATCAAAGTTCAAGATCATCCATGTCTTCGGATTTCAATTTTGATTGTCAAACTATAGGGTTTGGAATGCATGTAAATAGTTTCATTGAAGGACAATATTCAGCCTCAATTATTGGGAGATGTGATAGAGTTTTGATTTTGTAGCGAATGCTATAGCAGCTATATATACCAACATGACATTCGAGTTTTAAAGGAAGATCCTATAAATTATTAATGTATTTCGATCATTTTGAAAGTTTGTCTTTAAGAAAAAGCTTCAAAATGTCAAATTACATTGTTCCGTTTGGTTCCGATCATTTGACATTGCTTCAATAAAATCAATTTCTATGAAATTTCATCTTCGGATAGATTGTAGCACTCGCATCAAATTATTTAATTTATAAATCTCACTTTCTAGAATTTGTACAATTGGAAAAATCAGTATTACTAAAATCAATCGTGATTAGAAGGGTGTTTGGATGCTGGGATTCAGAGGCTAGAGGGGTGTCGACTGATCACCATTTTCCCTTCGAGATATAAAATCGACCATTTATCAAATTTTATATTTTATGGGCTGATTTTAAAAATTCATAGTATAAAAATGCCTTGCCCTCATAACCAAACACTTGTGCTGATCACCTAACAAAATATATAGACAGACATGACAGAAAAGTCTTACCTTTGGGACAACAATTTGGATAATTTTGTTAGTGAAGATTATAACTAGTCTTTGATATTCTGATTTACCACAAAAAAAAAAAAAAAATGCAGTCATCAATACTTTTCAACATTTTCTTAAAATTATTAAAATTATCGTACATTATATAACAAAATCAAAAAATAAGTTTCCCCTATCTTTACCTAGGATGCTATAGTTTTTTAGTAGTTAAAAAATTAATAGTTTAATAAAAAAAATTTGTAAATAATACAATTATCACTCAAAAATCTACCTTAGTATATCCCTTTGGGAATTTAGAAACCGAAGCTTATACAAAATTACTCATATAATGAGAAACTAAATGGTAGAAAAACTGGTACAAATGCTCAAACGGATGGATGATTCAACCCAAAAGGTTATATACATACATATATACATGTGTATATATATAGTCGAAAATAGAAAATAAAAATGTAGGGCAATACCCCTCGCTTAGGCTGCAATGACGATAGCAGCAAAGCGGGCATGGGTACCCATTACTGTTAATGTGCGCCTATCACACTATAAACAATGTCCCTCATCTTTATTTTATTGTCTTTATCTACCAGTGGTTTTAAAACGTAACAGTAGACCTTTAGATTTTGCACCATGCAGTACATATGAGTCTAAATACATTAGATGGATTGGCATGGTACCACTAAATTCAAATTCACGAATCAAAATTACTTGTTGAGGGATCGGTGTTGTACCTTGCCGGAGGAGTGCCACTTGTTATTTCTAGGTTCCAACTTCATTTGATTTTTAGCTCACCCCAAAGCATTTGCGAGACTTTTCAATTGTCAGTTTCACGAAAACTCCACATACATTCAGGTTTTGAGTTGATCACTCTTCCAACATAGATATGATATAACTTGTTGATGAACAGTATGGGAAGAATTAAGGTTAATTATCATTTAATATAGCAATATTTCACTTGTTGGTCAATTAGTACACCAACTTTTAAATTCTACCTATTAGTACGCTAATGTGAATTACATTTTTTAATCAGTATATATTTAACAGAAACCGTAAGTGTGAGTTGTACGTGCACTAATAGTTTCATTTCACCCCTTCAATTTTGAATTCTTATACTTTCAACTCCACAATTTGAGTATGATAATTTCTATTTAACTCTTTTAGTCTTAATTGTTATATTTTTGGTCTCGTATTTAAAATAACGCATATATATACTTAATATAAGTTATATTTTGGCATCTTTAATTTAAATTCTCACACTTTGGGTCACACATTTTAAATAACATACAGATATATAATTAATATTACAATTCAATTTAATATTTTATTAATTTAATTTATTTAAACTTTACCCAAAAAAAATAGAAATAAAATACATGGTTTAAAATAAAATAAAGATAGCAACCTATAAATTTACCTTGCTTGATGTTGAACTTTCATGCCACTATTTTTTCTATTACTATGGCATTTTATCATTTTTTTTTTGTGATATCTCGTTTTATCATATAATATCAATACGTATCCAACAGAAAATTCTCGAAAGTATGGGAAAGTGAAATACTCTTTTCCAAGTTATAATGTTCTCGTGAATAATCAAAAGTTACTCTATAACATGAAAGAGATGTGAGAAAAATAATTGATTCAATTTAATGTGATAATCACATTAATTATTTTTTTATAAAATTTATAAAAAAAGTAAAAAATCTTATGGATTGAAGGAGTAAATATTTTGATAAATATGACCATTAAATATTTATTTAAAAGAAAAAACCATTAAATGTTACTGTAAAATATGACCATTAAATATTTGTTTATAGAAAAAAATCATTAATTTAAAATTTTATCCTATAGAAATATTTTTCTAACCAGAACAAATATTTAGAAGTTTCCAATATCGAATTTTCTCAATAATTTCTTAAAATGAATAATTAGATATCATTTAACAAAATATGAAGGTATGATTCCCCCTAGCGTTATCTAAAGTTTTATAATTTTGTGAGAAAATTTAAATTTTCATAAAAAAAAATACAAATAACAATTTTTTTTATTTAAAAATCTACTATTCCAACGTATATTAAAAAAAAAAACTCATTTTGATTGGCACATTATGTTAGGAAAAATCAAAAGGTAACTTTTCAATTTTATATGAAATAAAACATTCTAAGTTTGTCAAGAATAACAAAATTCGTTTTCACACTGATTTAGCCACATACAAAATAACAAATATTGGTAACATATATGTACTCATATGATATGGAAGTATTATATGAATAGAGTTACATGTATAGTATATATTTTAGATGTAAAAAAGAATATATAACATCAGTTAAATTCATATTAAATGAATTAAATTTATAAAATATTAAATTTAATTGTTATTTAAAATGTGTGATAAAAAAATGTGTGAATTAAAATAAAAGAGGTCAAAATATAGCTTATATTAAGTATATACACATGTGTTATTTTAAATACGAGACCAAAAGTATAACGATTAAAACTA
This sequence comes from Embelia ribes, assembly GCA_001753735.1. Lineage (NCBI taxonomy): Eukaryota > Viridiplantae > Streptophyta > Magnoliopsida > Ericales > Primulaceae > Embelia > Embelia ribes. Next base: position 1,464 of record MKEJ01007556.1, on the reverse strand, counting down.
AATGGGTTAAATATAAATTATCATACTAAAATTGTGGGGCTAAAAGTGTAAGAATTCAAAATCAAATTGGTAAAATGAAACTATGTGCGCATGTACAACGTACGCTAACATTCAACTTTTTAACGTAAAGTATTAAATATGTCCTAATTGAAAAAATAATTTACACTTTAATGTACTAATTGATAGAATTTAAGGTTGGTGTATTAATTGATTAATGAATGAAAATTTAGTATATTAAATAGTAATTAACTCGAATAATTATGATAACAAGAAAACTTTTGTAATCACTAAGGCTCGAATTGTTAGTAAGAATAACTTTAATTATTTTATATTATTTTCTAAAACTTCCATTGAAACATGGGGGATCATTCTGGAAACATGTAACATAAGTCTTTATGTTTTGATTTTTGCTTTGCGAATATAATAATATAATCAATTATTACTCAAAGATATTTGGAATGCATCTACAAGGTAAAAAAGTAAATGCTCGCAAGCATTCCAATTTAAGTATTTTTAAATTTTTATATTCTTTAACGGACAAGGTGACATATTTAATATCGGTAACAAAATAATTTTCTCTGTCAATTGATACGATTTCTCCATCTTTTTAAAATTTATGAATTTAATTTTAATATATCGATGATATACATATTTTCATATATCGACGTGCTTTAATAAAAAATATGAAAATATTTAAAAATTATGATTTGATTAGTATTATCTTTAATTTAATTTAATATGATTTGATTTAATCATACATTATACTTAGATTTAATTATGATTTTATTCTTTTCAATAACCCTTTATCATTCTGCTATAAATAGTACTCTATGACAATCAATGGTTAATGAGAATTGTTTCTTTTATTTTTTTAGGGCTTGTGAAAGTTAATACACATCTTTTATTGAATACCAATATTGTATAAAATCTCTACGTTGGTTAAAAATTGAACTCTAAAATTATTGAGGGATATATTTTTACTGTTAAATTTCCCACATCGACTAAATATAATGAACTCCTATGCTAGACAATATCTTCTTATCTTTACTTATTTTAAAAATTTATGACCAATTATTATTTAATATAATATCAGACATCAATCCTGATCCTCATATATGTTACCTTAACCGTCAGATTGATGTCTTGTTGTTAAATTGTTATTATAACATCTACCGAATCACAACCTTAAAGTTACTTGTGCCGATCCAGAAATTAAAGATAAAAAATTAGAAAAAAATAGTTAAACATTTATTAAGCAGAGGCCAAAATCATATGTTAAAAAGAGTGAATAATTCAGGGTTATTGAAATGTTAAGCGACAAAAGCAGTGCAAGAACCACTACAAGAAAAGTTAAAATTTGCAACGGAATTTGGGAACGAAAAATATTCCGTCTCTAATTAGAGACAATTTAGCAACGGAATAATTTTAATCAATTTTAGCAACGGAATAATAACAGAATTCCGT
>MKEJ01007551.1:0-14247 GCA_001753735.1 Embelia ribes | reverse complement strand
ATTTAAAGTTGTTAATTTCTGATTATAATTATTATTACTTATTTGGAAAAACAATTTATCCCCCCTTGTTTGCCTAAAAACCAACAATTTTTTTTTCCAGTTTATATATATATAAACTTCTCTACGGAATAAGAATAAATAATATGAATAAATTTGCTAATAGAAAATAAAAACACAAACAATAGATAGAATAATTAAATTCATTTCTTTCTTATCTATTTTTCGATAATTTTGTCTATATGTAAATAGTGATAATGAAATATGGTATAAGAGAAATTTTAGAGGATTGGTTATATACTATGAACAATATAATGGTTGTTTTGTAATTTTTTTTTATCAATTGATAGATTTTTTGTAATCAAAGAAATTTGACTATTAAAAAATTCACGTGACCAAATATTGCGAATCATACATAATTTATATATATATTTATATATAATAGATATTAAGTATATGTAGTCATGGTCAACACTAGGACCGAGCCAAGATTTGAAGCAAGAGGGCCAAAATTACCATATAAAAATCATTATTACAGTAGAATTTATGAAATAGCTGTATATTATATTAATGCAGCAAATGCATTCTTACTTCAAAAGAAGTTAATTTACTCAGTGAAAAAAATTATTTGAAACACAAATTATAGTTTATAGAATTAGAAAGTTAATTTTAACCTAAAAAAATGTAAGTTTCAAAGCAAATGCTTTTGAAAGAGTTTACATTTTCTTTATACAATAGTCACAATAAATTTAATTGCACCATAGACTAACTAATAATCAAAATTTAAAACAAACCAAAAATCAACAATTACGTAGAAAACCTATAAAAGTCAATGGTCAACCATGAGGTCAGAGCGTCATCAAAACTACGGCGCTAATATAATAGATTTTAATTTTCATCTATCATCTTATTTATAATTCATATATTATTAATTTTGGATAAAAAATATACATTTACTTATGTATGGGAAGATAATATAATTTTTTTTCTATCATCTATATAAAATATTTATGCACTGTTATCTTAAATGAAAGACACATGTATGAACCGTGATACATTAAAACTAAATTTTAATAAAATTAAAATTATTTTATTCATTTATATATTCATCAAATACCGTTGTAATTCGTTGAATGAATCCGATATTGTGGACCTGCACTCCCTCCCTCTCTCTCTCTCTCTCTCTCTCTCTAAGATTATTCTGATCACCATACCATACCCGGTCAATGTATGCACATAGCGGTTGATTATTCAATGCAGAAAAAGAAAACGAGCTAAGCCCATGATTCTACGCTCTTTAATTTAATTTTTGGATCATTAAAAATCCAATCTTTCATTGAAGCAAGTACGTCATTTCTCCACCATTATTTGATCTCAATATCTATTTTTAGGTTTTTTTTTAAGGTCAAACTTGCTTCGATTATTAGCTTTTATTTAATCTATAACATCTGTGTGTTAGCTTGATAGCTTTGATTCTGATCTTATTGAGTTGGGTCTAATTTATAAATTAGATTGAGAACTAAAAAATTTGGGTATGGGGATTTTGAGAATTGGTGCTCAAATAATGAACGCTATTATCTTTTTGATCAAAACATGTATTAGATCAATAATACATCATCCATTTTTGGTTGGTTTTTTAATTTTCTTGTTTTTCCTGAACAATTCATTCCCTTTTCTATTTTCCCTTTTTGTGTATGCTTCCCCTATTCTTGTTTCCACCGCGGTTTTGCTTGGTACCCTCTTGAGTTTTGGGCAGATAAACTTACCGGAAATCGGAAATGAGAACGAAAATAGTTCGAATGGTGATTTTGTATCCCTTAAAGCCGAGGTTTCTCTAAATGGATCACCTGTTGGTGAGAGATATGGTCTGAAAAGGTATAGCAATGATAAGAAGAAGGAAGTTGCGGAGAAGGGAGATAGAGATTCGCTCGATTTTGAACCCTTGATCGATGAAAAATCGGGAGAAGTTAAATCACAAAAGCCCGATTTGGAATTTGAAATCAAGAGGGAAAGGAGTTGGGTTGTTCTCGAAGACTATTGCTCAACTAGTGGAATCAAAAACAAAAGCATTGAGTCTAGAACTGATAGACCCCTAGTTGAGCCCATTGATCCTCGTTTAGGCGAAAGGATAGAATCTTCACAAGCAAAGAGTGTGAGAAATGAGAGAAGTGATGATGAGTCTGATGGGGACACGAGTGTGTCTCGCGATTCTTCGATGGCAGGTGCCTTCCCGTTGATCGATGAGTTGAACCCACTTTTGGATGAAAATGCTACTGATGCTGTTGATAAATTGCAAGAAAGTTCTAATTATGGAACCGACAAGTCTGATGATGATGATGATACGAGCGAAGAAGAGGAATTTGGTGATGCGGATAACAATGATGAAGATGAAGAGGGGGAGAAAAATGGGAAAGAGGGAGAAAGGACATCTCCCATCCCATGGACCGAAGATGATCAAAAGAATGTCGCAAATTTAGGAACAATCGAGCTAGAGAGGAACGAGAGATTGGAGAGCGTTATTGCTAGGAGAAGGTGGCAACAATTAATGGCAGAAAAGAATTTGATTGATTTAGATAGTACCGATTTTCCTAGTAATAATGTCGCGCCCATTGCGACAACAAGTCAAAACCCTTTTGATCTCCCCTCAATCCCGGGGTCTGCTCCTTTTCGCGTACAACCACGAAGCAACCCTTTCGACCTCCCTTTTCATAGCAATGAGGAATGTTCCGAGCCATTAGTTGATAATCCTCATCAAGGATTGTCAGCTTTCCCCCCAAAAGAAATGTCTTTTCGGAGACACGAAAGCTTTAGCGTGGGACCCTCCTTCTCGGTGGAAAATTTAGTAGATGAGCTATCGCCCTTCCCTCCAAAGGAGATCTCATTTCGTAGGCATGAGAGTTTCAACGTGGGGCCCTCTATCGTTGGATCGAAGCTAAAACCCTATTTTGTACCTGAGCGTATGGGTTTTGAGGGGACAACCTATTCCTCATTGGAAAGACAGTTGAGTGATATTAGCGAATCCGCTAGTTCTGTTCCTGAGACAGAGTCCGTATCCTCAGATGGGGATAAAGATGGGGATGAGATCAGTGATAGGGATTCTTCTCATGAACCCGAGCTGATATCAGACTTAGATCATGTTTCTGAGCATGTTGAGCACGGTAGTGAATCTTCGGAAGATGAAGATGCTTTGGAATTAGGCCAAGCTGAGGGAAATGGGGTTGATCACGATGAGGTTGAAATCAAATTTGGGGATGTTGAGAGCAATGTTGAGGTAGTTTCAATTATTTCTGAGAATGGAGATGAAGTCGATAGCAAGAGATCTAGCTCGTCGTCGCTGTTGGGAGTGCACGTGGAGATCCCTGACAAGGATGAAGATGAGGTAGTGTCCGAGAATTCGGTGGCAAATTCGCCAAAAGAGTTTCCTAAGGAGCCCGTTTATGACTCAAGCCCACGTGGGATTCACAAAGACCTATCCTCTTCCTCGATTTCTTCTGAGGTGCAAGTGGAATTTTCTGAAATGGGTGGTCCACCGTTGCTGGTGAAGAAAACCGTGTCGTTTGTGAATGGAGAATCTAATGTGAGTAACGAAAATATTGAGATTGATACTTCCGGGGAAAACAAATCTGTTACCACAGATTCGGTCGATAAAGAAGTAGTTCTGCAAATTAATCCAGATCAAATCCAATCATATAGTGCTGATGAAAAATTGCAAGTCTCAACAGACCAAGAAGAGAGTGAGGGGTTATCGTCAATGAGTTCTCAAGTAGTTACCGAAGAAATATCGGTGTGCACGGTGGGAGAAAAGTTGCCCTCATCAGAAAAATCAAAATTTGAATCATCTTCAGAAGTACATGAAGAATTGCAGGTAAATCTTTTAAACTATAAAAAATTGTTTTTTTTTCTAAGAAGGTATCATTCTTTATTTGTGACTGCTATTTACTTTTTTCTCGCTTTTTTTCTGTGCTTAGTTTAGAGTACCTGGAAATATGCTTTTTCTTTAACTGTATCCTCATTCTTCACTTATTTATATGTTGCCTTAGTGAATCTGCTAACACCAATATGTATGACTTGTACTACTTATAATACGACATTTATGATCCATCAATGCAATAAGTACTGTTCGGTTCCTCTGATGATATTGATATTTTCTGCAAAGAAATTAATTCACATTTCGACAATTATGTACCAAAATTGGGCAAACGCTTGTCTGGGTTGAATCCTATGTTCATTCTATTTTTGGTGAAATGTTATACGCACAATAAGAAACCCATAAGTGTTTGTACAGTTTATGTACAGTTTTTGTATATGATTTTTTATACTTATATCATTACCTCTTTACACAATGCTCGAAGATATGACACACGGTTTGGCAGCAGCATGATATTTCTGTTTTCACTGTAGTTCTCCATCTTTACCATGTATCACCCTTGCGAGTTAAAATTATTAATCGTGTTTTAACAATTGGTACGTCATGCCCATTTTTGTCCGCACAAAGACAAAGTTCATTTTTAGACTTTTTTTAGTAGGTCTTATCGTTCAACATGTGGGCACCGGCAGTTTCAAGTTCATTTCTCAACTGATCATAATTAGGGAGAATTGATCTATATGTCATTGCAACTATATGCTTTTCTTGATGATCCATACATATACACGCATTAGGCTTGACATGTTCATTTGATCAATGTTGCCATCAATTTTGCATAAAAAAGTCCTCATTTTTACTTTGAAAATGAGTAGTTATAAGTTACACTCCTACAACTTATATTAATCGCTCGCTTTTGATAATCAAGGAGGAGCCAACAATTAACAAAACAGGGGCTGTCGCGGAAGCAACCTTTTCACATGATCACGATCAAGAAAATATTGAGATTGATGCTTCCGTTAATGGGGAGAAGGAATCAACTGGTGCCTCTTCTTCTGAAAACAAATCTGTTGATACAGATTTGATCGATAAAGAAGTTATTCATCAGATTAATCCCGATCAAATCCAATCATCAAATGCCGATGAAAAATTAAAAGTTTCAACTGACCAAAAAGTAAGAGCGGAGTTATTGTCATTTGGTTCTCAATTAATTAAAGAGGAAACATCCACGTTGGGAGAACATTTGCCCTCATCAGACAAATCAAGGGTTGAATTATCTTCAGAAGTACATGAAGAATTACAGGTAAATCTTCTAAACGACAAAATTCTCTTTTTTCTCCTGCATTTATGATTGTTCCTTTTGTATAACTATTTGCTTCATTCTTGCTTTTTAAGCTTTGTTTAAATTACCTGCAAATATGTTTCTTAATTTAAAATTGCGTCATCATTCTTTATATATTTTCGTTAGCTTAGTGAATCTGCTAACACCATAGGTGTACAACTCAGACTGCTTATAATATAATTTTTCTAATCCATCGATGCTATAATTCCTGTTTGCTAATGCTTATGTTAGACAGATTTAGATTTTACACAATGCTGGAAGATATGAGAGTCTGTTTGGTAGCAGCATGATTCTTTGCTTAACTTTGCGAGCTAAAATTATTAATCACGCTTCGGCAGTAAGTACAAAATGTCTGCTGTTGCTGACACTAATAAGATAGATAAAGTTCATTTTTAGTAGTGAGGCAGTTTCAAGTTCATTACACTGATTATAATCAGGGAGAATTGATCCGTATTTTGTTTCAACATATAGGTGCACTAGGCATTACATGCTCAATTGATAACCGTTGCTATCAATCTTATATGCAAAAAGTCTTCATTTCACTTTGAAAATGAGTAGTTACAACCTTTATTAACCGTTCGTCTTTTGATAATCAAGGAGGAACCATCAGTTATCAAAATGGAGGCTGTCACAGAAGCAACCATTTCACGTGATCATGAACAAGAAAACGTCAAAGATATCGAAAAATCCATTAATGATGGAGAAATCAAAAGTAGTTCAGAGTTGAATGTTGATAGAGAAAGCAATTCCGTGGAAAATTTTACCAATGTTTCAAGCATAAGTGTGTCTGATCATGAACAAGAAAGTATCAAAGAGATCGAAAAATTCTACAATGATGGAGAAGTTAAAAGCAGTTCAGATTTGAATGTTGAAGGAGAAAACAATTCCACATCAAATTCAACTGATGTTTCAAGCGTAAGCATGTCTGATCAAGGTATAGACAAGAAGAAGAAAAAGAAGTCCACTAAGAGCTCGAGCTCAAACTCGAGCTCAAGTTCGAGCTCTAGCTCAAGCGATTCTGAGTAAGAGGAATGAGCTAAAAATGAAGAAAGAGGTTGGTGTTTCAAGTTCTTTGCTCGAAGTGTTTGCTTTCTCCACTGTTGGTCCTCTCATTCGAGAATATTTTTGGTTCTATTCTCTGATTTGCAAAGCATTATGTTTTATCATAGTTTTGTCTTTTGGTAAGTAATTAAATGTCTGAGTCTTGTCCGAGAAAAGATTTTTCCTTTTATTTTGTTCTGTGTTGTACTGCAGACAACGGTTTTTTTTTCCTGTGATTTTGCAAATATATTTCGGGTAGTTGAATTCCACTGATTACGCTCATGTCCTTGTAATTTGTTCGACTTTGTTCTTGCTGAGATTTATTTTTACTTGAGTTGTACTGTTATTGTTTGTTTGGAACATGAAACACGAGTATTGAATAGAGAAAGACAGGATTGAGGATGAAAAACTAGCGACAAGTTGCAGATAGGAAAATCCATAAACTGAAACTTAATATATTTTCTCCCCATATTTTTATTGGTATCTATTACAACCGGAGAAAATTCACTTGGAAGTACGAGGGTTGTACAACAAGAATACTATGAAACTTAAAAATGTCCACGATTAACCTCAGTTCTTATTTGGATTTCATTTAGCTGATCTAATTTTGACATTAAAGGCATGGATAATGACTTGGGCTGGTAAGGAGGGTAGTGATAAATGCTCGGTTCGAGTTCGGCTCAATAGTAAATGAGCCGAGTTCGAGCTCAATTTTGAGCTCGATAGTATTAACGAGCCAAGCTTGAGCATAGAGTAGCTCGGCTCTTTAGGCTCGTGAACTGCTCGAAATAAGTACAATATATAATATTATATATATATTTTATGTGATTAACATAGTAAATAAAATTTATCTTAAAATAAATAATAAAATATTTTATTAAAAATTTATTTTGCCTCTATTAATTATTACCATCGATATGTAATCATAACTATTTTAATCATTCCGAATTTAAAATTTATTAAAAAATGATCAAATTATCATTATTATTTAATACGTTATTTACGAAATTTTGTATAAGAGTGGATGAAAACCTAATAAAAAATCAATATTAAGCTCAAAATGATGTAAGGATGGCTAGGAATACTCGCGAGTTTTTAAAATTCGGCACAATAAGAGCTCNNGGGGTTTTTTCTTGATGAGCCGAGCTCAAACATCCAAAATTTCGGCTCGGCTCGGCTCATGCTCGGGGAGGCAGAAATGTTATACCTTAAAGTATGTTGATCCGATGACTCAAATTTTAGCAATCAATAAATTTAAAAAAAAACTATTTAACTAAAATATGGGCCATTGCATCAAATTCTTAAAATTTAACTTTTAATTAAGTTTTTATAAATTTATGCATTATTTAAATTTGGATTATTAAATCTAATCCAACGATCTAGATCTGATTCAACGGCCTAAAAATATAATACAAAAAGCTAGAATTCACCTTGGAAGTTGCATTCCTGCCTCCCAGGAAGGGTGCTACCTAGGACTACTTAATTAGTTTTTCCTATTTCTTATTCCATAAGCAACCCACGTTAGATTCTCTAGAGTTTTAAATTAGTTTAATGATTGTCCTGAAGTTTATTGATTAGTATATATTATTGGCTTATATCAAGTAAACTTATTATATAAAGTTCTGAAAATTTGTAAGCTTCCTAGGTATGGATTAAGAAAACAGATTTATTAAATAATTTTTAGGACAAGTGTAACGCTTTGGAATTTCAACGCAATTCCAAGCACGTCACTATCGCCCAACCATATCATATAATGAAAATAAAATAGCTAACAGACGTACTTTATGAATAAAACTGCTCCAAACGTACAAGAAACAAACAAAATCCAATCGGCCTTATTATCATATTTTGGTCATACAACTGTTTTATAATTTTAAATGAAATAAATCTTGTCTAATGGCCTACGATGTTTAAAATATTAAGGAAATGTAATAAGAAAGAAAATTTCAGCACCCGAGTGAGCTTCAACATGTCATAACCTCAGTTTCCTTGGCTCCCTGCACCTGGTTTTGCTTGCCGTTTCTATATAAAAATAACAGTTGCAAAACCAACCAAGCAGGCACGAGTCAGAACTAATCCAATTTTCAAGAAATGATAAACTATAGCTAAAACAAATATAACGAGAAGTAAAACATCTACAACTGTACAAATGCGACTACAATCAATAAGAACATCTCAACCATTACATAATCATCGGAAGGTGCGTCTTTCGAGGCCAATGACTACCACAGAATAAATGTTCATCCATATTTCCCAACCAATCCAACAATCTTGCAATGTATTCATCAATACCTCTGACACGAGCGACAACTCTGGCGCTATAACTCGAGGCATTTCGCACTCTGTTTTGGCTCACATAGGAAGGTGTGTCTTCAGAAACCAAACAATCATTGGAGTAATCGAGTTTACTCCTAATGTGGAAACAACCCACTCGAAATAAAGCTTCCGATGCCAAATAATTCTTAGAGTAATAAAACTTACTCCCAATGCGGAAATGGCCCATTCAAAATAAAGCTTCTGCGACCAATGACCATAACGAAATAACATTCCTCCGTGTGTCAAAAACCAAATAATGAATTCTTGGAGTAAACGAACTTACTTTCGATACCTTCAACAGTCATGCCTACATTCTATATGACACGTATGACATTCAAGTATTCTATCATCAATTAAACATGTTTTAATTGAACTTACACTTTTCATGTATGCAGTTTAATTATGAAGTGATTCCAACATATATTCTATCATAAAATGTCAATAACATCAATAATATATGGGCTCAATTCGAAGTTCTCTTGCAAAACAACAACCAAACTAGACAATCCAATCTCGTCCCAACGAATAACTAATTCCTTTTTTCTTGTTCGGAACTCTAGTTCTGTAAGAAATTACTTAACGTATTGAAGTAACAACGGAATTAGTTATCTAGTTTATGCCATTCGAATGGACAAACCCTACAATTCGAACGGTGCCCACTATTTGAAAAATCCCATACTACTGTTTAAACAGTAGCTCTCGGTTCACAACATTCCTAGCGATAGGCAAAACAAAGCTTCGAAAAATACCCAATTATGCTATATGACTCACAATCAGAAACAAAAAGTAACCCGTATATTTCAATAGATTTGGATTCAATTTTTGCTAAGCACCTTATTTAATTCGAAAAATCTTTCTCAAAAAGCTCATAGACGTAACCCTAGGTCCCCCCCCGGAAGTTGATCAATCAAAGAATAATCCCTCAACACGACGAGAGCTAGGAGATGATGTCGAATCCTCCCTTAGATTATTGATTGGGGCGATGTTCCTCCACAGTTTGTCGATTTTTGATCTTGGAGCCCTAGTTCTACCCTCCCCTTCTGTGTGTGTGTTTGAAGACAGTAACATAGCAATGAAAAGAGAGAATGTGGAATTTAGGGAAAACTAATCAGTTTTCACTTCCCCTATTTATTTATTACAACTTTGGTCTTATAATTTATAGGGCCTTACAACTCTCTTTCATCTTCGAAGTTTCAAATATACTCACAAATAATCTCTAACACTTAAGTTAGTATCTATCACATTCAAAACCTACCTTACTCATTTTTATAGCTTGTATATTAAGTACACCTAGCTACAATCCAACTATAATAACTACCTTACGGTAACTTCCCTATTCAAATTCTAATGATAAGACATCACCAACCACATGACCTTCTAATATGCATATTAAACTTACATAAGCAACAACCTTTCAGCTACAAATGCCAATTCAACTCAAGCAACTATGCCCACAAACTATTGTGACCTCCAAGTATAAAGATCCTAATACACACGATCTTGCTAATTAAATATTAGCGTGTACAACTTCATATTAGTGTCCACAATGACATGACCAATATCCCTTTTCTACTCAACCAAGAGTATTTCGTAATGACCCTATCATCTAATCATCCAGCGTATCATGATTTGAATTCTAGTTAAAGGATCATTAAATCGACTGATCATGAACCCTCAAACACATCTCACCACACCGAATACATATATCATATTTAGCCTACAATGTCTATAATCATAGCTTGAACCAATCAACTATGACAATATCACCCATGACATCTACTCAACAACCTTAACAAAATACTCCTTTAAACAACAATCAACTATTTTGCAGTTTACATTGCCAACCGTTAGTGTCAACCTCCCCAAACAAGCAATTCAATTGATTAACTCTAATCACATTATGAAAACAATGACAATTTGTTATCTATTTCCCAGTAAAATTTGTCTCAAAGTAGCACCAACCTATATGTAATCTGTAATACATTCAATTGAATCTCGACTCAACATCCTAATACTCAACAACCTCTCAATTTTTATGGTTCCTAGTCTTAATTAACGTCTTCCTTAATGTTATCCTCTGTATCCTGTTATCTCTAATTCTTTCCAAACCTTTCCGAGCTATTCTTCCCACATATCAATCCATTAAATTATTCCGACTCATTCTCCATGCTACTACTCTACATCTCATATTCAATTGTACTACCAAATATCTAGATCCCGTAAGGTCAATCAACTCTAACCCCAAAAACCACACTATGTCTACGTTGTAGTTTTACATTCCAAATACTAATAACTCTTACCCGACATACCCCTGACACTACCATTTCGTACTTCATTTTTCACTACCTTGTCAGCCATTTCCAAAGTACTAACTCTATATATATATGCCAAACCTCCATCTCATTGCAAACATCTCTAATGTTGCAACTCCACCTCATCATATCCTATACTTCTTTTACAATTCCCGAACCCATCGACCTCACATTTTAGTAATTCCTGCCTCTACTAAGCTTCTACTTTACAACATCCAATCAAACACTTCCAAATACTCATACGATACTCAATGTTTTAGTTCTTATGCAAATCGCCATGCGTATAGTAACTTGCAATTCCACCAATCATATTCTACAGCTCATTTTTTCAGTCATTCATATCACTCAACACAATAACTCCAAATACTCAATGCCTTATTTTTACTATCACATACTTTCTACACATCTTTATAATTTCCATTACTAACTAATTTGCTAGTCCAAATATCTCTCATTTGAGTTTATACTCAAATAGTAATCTAATGTAATCCATCATTAATCACAACCTGATCGGAAAAATACAAGTTCGTCCTAGTTCTCAACTGGTTCACATTATCTTATTAGATCCATACTCTCATCTTGAAATTCACTTTCTACCCTTGCTAACCCAACCTTGTAACTAATCACAATATCACCAATCGAAAAGCTATATATTTATCTTCCTCCTCATCACCTATCCAGTAAAACATCCTTAGTGACCCCTTTGCCTAATGCAAACATATCTAAATTAATCCACACGACTACCTCATCAATCATACAACATCCTATGAATGACAATACGATACAACATCAATGTTAACACGAATAGTCAATAAGCCTACCATATGCACTTCCATTCTTGTCACAAATCATACCCTACCACAATCATTGCTTTCTAGCATTCAATACTCCTACTTGTAAGTTTACACCTACATACCGTCTACTAGAAATACCCCCAAGAGCATCACGCTTACCTCATTCATCGCGGCCACTTTAACTATTGTCTCAACCACCATGTCCTATACATGCCATATATAAACTCAAGAGAGTCACTCAAAATCAATCACATATTTGCACTAGATATAACAGAGAAAATGAGTACAAAAATCTAAATCACTTGTTAACCTTGTCTACAAGCAGAGATATATGTTGGGTTTACAAGGCGTCCACTGTCTATCTAACATAGAGCTAAGCGTTGACATCTGCTACAATAGGTTATTGGTTTTTAAATATATAAAATATGCGTATGAAAGCAATAAGACATGGATTAATGCAAATAAGGCACACAAGAACATCCAAGGCAGTCAAGTGCCTAGATGCCTACCACGACCTTTTAGATGCATCTCACTTGAGACTTCCTACTGACAAACCCACAACATACAACTCTAGTGTTATCGTATGCCTTGAGGTTTGATACCAACTTGTAACACTCCAGAATTTTAAATAACCTCATGCACGTTACTAACTAACCAATCAACATCTAATTGTGAACATTTTCAAATAAAACATAGTTAAATAACATATTCATTATTAAAAACCAATAATGACAAGATTCCAAATCTACTAGGCTTTATTATCATGTTTTCTGGCCTTGCAACTTTATTTAAATTGAAAAGAAAACAACATCATCTTCGCCAATTGCCTACAACTTTCTGAAAATAAAATGACATACTAATAATGTAAAAGATGAACCCTGTCTAGCCTCTATGCACCCTACCATCTACTCCTGGTCATGTTTGGCATTTTACAGATAAATAATTGTACAAAAAAAATAACCAAACTGGTACGAGTTAGAAAAGAAGTCCAATACATTGAAATAACAATAACATATGAATAATATGAAAGAAAATAACCAATAATGCATTTGCCTACTGGTATCTCAGTCCAAACTTAATATCAATACTAAATAAGTCCAATCAAAGATATAATTATACAACACTATAGGATACATATCCTCTGACTCAGAATACATGTCCTTCCGAGGTTTTACGCGTAAAGACTTTACACATACAACAATTTTGGTGGAAGGGTGGCTCTTGTCGAACCGACTCATACTCGGACATATAGCCTTCTGAGGCCAACTACCGCCTCAACAACATGGGAGTATAACTCTCTAATTATACACAGAAAATGTCATTTTCTATACATTTTATATGTATTTTTAGTTTCATAATGCTTCATAATACTAGAAAATGGTCTTTTTCTTATTTACTTGTTCTTATGATTATTTTGTAGGAAAAAAGCGCAAATAGACGCTCAAAAATGCTGAAAAAAGTCTCGATAAATTGAAGACCTAAGAATGATCTGCAATATGTTACAAAATATCAAGACATGAGATTTGAAGAAATTAAAAGCATGTAGATAAAGAACAAAACTCAAAAAATTGGCTAAGGCATGAAACAACCCAAATAATCAAGCCTTAGGTACTGCCGTTAGAACGGTTCCCCAATGCCATTTAAATGGCTCACATAGAACATGGACAGTTTCGACTCTATGTGAAGAAAATGATTAAGGGAGCTGTTAGATCTTGATATAATTGATTTCCAGCCCAATTTTCAATATTATGATTGATGTAATAATGTAATGTATTGCAATTAGATAGATTTTTTTACTATAAATTGAACCTTTTGCTTAATTCTATATATATATATATAGTTAAAGAGGCTAAAATAGCCTACGGTGGTAGTTGTGCGAGAGTTAGTTTCTTTCTTTTGATTTCTAGTTATAAATTTGTTTATTTCATTTGTCCACTAACTCTTAGATTTTATTTTAGAAGAAAAATCTAGGTAACTTTTTTCTTTTTATGAAATTAAGTTGCAAAGAGCCGTCGACGTGTTAAACTGTATCACATCATGAAAGAGTTGTGTTGTCAGGGAAATTAACTCTAATCAAAGTTGAACAACTAAGGACAACAATGATCCAACTGTATGATTTTGGGTTGATTGAATTTTTTTTTCCCATTAATTTAGAAAAAACTTATTACATTTATTTTTTACATTCAAGAACAATGATCCAATTGTTCTTGTACTCCTGATTTGCTACTTAAACATTGATATCTTTTGATTGTATCTTAAAAGTACATAACTAAATTTTTTTGTTGGAAGTGAAAAAATATACTTTTAAGTAATATTTACAAGTATTATACATGTGTTTGATAGAAATTAAAAAACATTTACCTTTTTGTATTGAAATTTGTGAAAAGTGTTACGCCCCCGGATCCCAAATACCCGGAATCCGAGGGGTGAGTTGCTACAACCCCAAACACAACAAAAATAACCACAAACCACCAATCTGAAATATACATCATCATATATTAAACTACCCAACAGTCTACATATAAAGTCCGCTAACTAAGTCCAATGGCGTAAACAGTGCGCCAACAAAAGAATATATACAAT
>MKEJ01007549.1:0-13822 GCA_001753735.1 Embelia ribes | reverse complement strand
TCACTACCAATGGGTATTCCCCCCTTTCTCCTTTTATTTTATTTCCATGATCCCTTCATTTATGATGAAAATATATGATTTAAATTGTTGAGTTTAATTTAGAGAAATGGCTTGAATACAAGAAAATAATATTTTTTTTATCAATATAATAATACCGCTCAAGAATTGTAGTATAAATCACATTCAGAAAATCATGCTGAAAAATCAATATCGCTTTATTCAATTTTTTAACTAATTTAATTGATACACCCTCAATCCCAATATATTAGTCCATTTTTCCTTTTTAGTATGTTGTGAAATGTAGTTCACATCCAAAAATAAATTTAATATTAGCATAATACACTTAGTTAAGGGTACAATTGGAAATTAATAGGTAAATTTTGGGAGAATGAAGTATTAAATTAATATTTTTATTTGTAAACAAAAATACTACTTTTTAAATCGGCTTATTAAATTAGAAATATAAAAGAATTCACGCCCATCTTTCTCCTTTAATTTCTAAATTCACTTTCTAAAATTCCATTTTTTTTTCTAAAAATCCATATTTTATAAATTGCTTGCACCAGTCTTTTTAATTTTATAAAAAATAATTATTCAAATAATTATTTGATATATATTACAATGTAAAAAACATAGTTTCATATTCTTAACTAAGATTTTTTTTATGGTGGAAGAAAAATATATTTTTAATAGAGAAAATGCGAGTAGTGGATTTCCACATTAAATTTTTTTTTGTAGCATTTTAGAAAATTTTATAGCAACTAAAAAAAATACAAACACTAAGAGTATTCCCATCAGTCATTCTCATTTAATTTCTCCATTCTTATTTTTAGAAATTCATTTTTATTACTAGAAATTTACATTTTAAAAGTTATCAACACCAATCTTTCTAAAAAATTTGTTAAAAAATACTAAAATAATTATAAAATTATAATAAAATATAAAAAAACCCTTAATCTTAATCAATATTTTAATATTTGCTTGAAATTTTTTTTTTAATAAAAAAATTGTAAATAGTAAATCTCTATATTAAAAAATCTACTATAGTATTTTTTATTTTTAAAAAAAAAAATTGGAAAAACAATAAAATTGTTGTGAGACATTTCTCTCATTTGATTTCTTAAATAATAATAAGAATTAAAATGAGAGAAATCTAGTGTTTATAAATTCTGATTGTGAATGCTCCAAGGTAGAGAATTTATCAAATGAGAAATAAAATAAAATAAAAGGAAGAGAAAACCCATGTATAATAAATACTGATGCGAATGCTGTAAGTAATGGACAACTGGTGGGAATATATATGCTTATGTGGAATACAAAATACAAACGTCAAAATCGCAACGCCTAAAAATTTGTCCAAAGTTTTATTTTTCTTAAACCCTATGGCGATTTCTTCTCTATAAATCTCTCTCTCTCTCTCTCTCTCTCTCTCGCTCTAGTTTTTGTAGCTGTAAAATTATTGGAAAATCACTCTACCTGGTGATCATCGTCGTCATTATCTCCCTCAAACCCCCCTCTCTCTCTCTCTCTCCGTCTCTCTCTCTCTCTCTTTGCCTCGGTTTCATCGTCATTTGAAAATCCGCCTATATATATATATATATAAAGCGCTGTAAGATCTCCAACAAACCTTTCCTTTTTAGTCCTTTATTTTTATCCTCTTCCTTGTAAGATCAACTCATCTTTCATACATTCTCTTTATTCTTTCACTTGTTTATGTAATTTTTTGTTTTTTGAATTGTAACATGTTTTAAGGCTGTTTCAGCTAATTAGATCATCCACACTAAATCTGAATTTCTCTTACCAGAATCAAAGCTTTAGAAATTGCCCGTCTTTCTGTAAAATTTCTTGAAATTTCTGTTATAATCATACATGATTGGAGTATAACAAAAATTTAAAAGTATGCGTTTTATAATTTCGGTGGGAAGTTTTTATTTTTTATGGAGAATTTCTCGGAAATCTCTACTGTAGTATTTCTTTTTTGGGAATTTTAGAAACAGAATCATTGTTGCGTGGAAAGTGAAAAGACACTAATTTGATGATTCGAGATTTTTTTCCTCGTAAATTTCTACTTAGTCATAATTGATAATGTAAGTGTCGTCGAGATAATGATCAAAACCTCTTCTTTTTTTTTTTTTGTTTTTGAGAATAAGTACAAGTTCACTTCTTGGTTCTGACGATTAACTTCAAAATTTATGGGATTTTAGTTTCACCCATGTTTTAGTTTTGAAATGAGTAAACCCTAACTTATGTTGTGATTATGAGTTGTTTGTTTTGAACTGATTCCAATTCCCTTTTTATTATCTTTCCTGTTATTTTTCACCTTTTTCTCTTTCCATTAACTACCTATTATATGTTTTTTGTCATTCTCAGACAGTGTATGAGATAAAAGCATGAATTGTTCTTTGTATCACCAAGCTCTAACTGAGTTAAATGTGATTCGATTCCTTTTTCATTTTATACCCTTGAAGTTTAAGCATTGATCATTGATTTCTAAATTGGTCTGCTCATTTGTGTATAAGGCAATTTTGAGCATATGCTTATGAATTTTCTTTTGTTCATTTGTGTTATCAGAATGGCCACTACTGCATTTCATCAAGCAATCGGGATCCTTCAATCAAATGGGTATGTAACCAACTCAGGGTTGCAACAGGAACATGGATACACATCGCTACAATTTATTTCAAAGGGTTTCAGAGTGGACATTGAACTCTCTAGTAGACAAAGCGGTTCTAGAGATAGGAGTTTTGTTGCTTGTCAAGCCTCCTCATCGCAAACTTCAGTTGTTAATCCGGTCTCATCCCCATCGAAGAAAAAAAGTATGTACGATTTTATCCATCTTTCATTATAAAAATTTTGGAAGTAGGCTTACAGGTTTAGATGTTATTTGTTCGGCAGCACTTTTTCTCTGAGTGTTTTTGCACTTCTCTTTCGTGCTAGAAATTTTTGTCCCGTTGTTTGCATCTGTGTTATATGAAAATGATAGAAACCCATGTCCAAGTAAACAAATGCAAACATGCTTCTATGCGCTCGGATGTATTGAGTTATTTGTCTTGGTGATATTTATTTTCCTTAAAGTTGTTTGAGTTCATAAAGGTTGATAAGGCCTCTCTTTGACTCATTATTTTTTATTGTTTTTAACTTTTCAGATGAAGCAGCCTTAATCCTGATTCGGCATGGTGAGTCATTATGGAATGAGAAGAACTTGTTTACCGGTTGTGTAGATGTGCCATTAACCAAAAAAGGTGTGGAAGAGGCTATTGAAGCTGGTAAGAGAATCAGCAATATACCTGTCGACAAGATCTATACATCTGCACTTATTCGTGCTCAGATGACTGCTATGCTTGCTATGACTCAGCATCGACGTAAGAAGGTAACAGGAGCGAAAATGCTGGAGAGTCGATAGTAAATCTTGATAAGTCAAGTGAGAAATAATTGATACACATAAGTGGTTATTGAAATATTTTATTGAAAAACGGCTTCAAATGCATTTTGAATGGTTTTCAAAATGTTTTATACATGAACTACCTCAATTCTGTTTGAATCAATCTTAAATTGGTCTTCCAGTAGTCTTTTCTTACCTGGAATGTGGAGTATTTATCCGTTTCCTCTACTTGTTTAAGTGTCTGACAGCTAAATATCACATAGGAGAAGACAGAGACACCTCTGCATATATAAAGAATTCTTCTGTAAGCAGTTATGAATGTTAGATACAAATGTTTGCACATTACGTGCACGAGGAATGTTAAAACACATTATCTCATGTCGTAAGCGGGTCTATAATATCTGCTATGCATTATTTTCTAACTTGTTGAGGTTCAAATTACTCAGGTGGTTTCATTTTAGTGATTAACATGCTTCACATGGATTACATTTCAACGGTCTGAGCCCATTCACTTGAGTGTTTATTTTATTCACCCTTAAATGCGACTTGCAGGTGCCAATTGTTTTGCATAATGAGAGTGAGCAGGCAAAGTCATGGAGCCAAATTTTCAGCGAAGAAACAAAAAAGCAATGTATTCCAGTTGTCACAGCTTGGCAATTGAATGAAAGAATGTAAGGTTCTTTTAGATGTGTTGTAATTTTCTTTTTCAGGCCATTTATTCTGTATTTTCACACTTTTACTTGGCTTATCGTCTTTCAGGTACGGGGAGTTACAAGGTCTTAACAAGCAAGAAACAGCTGATAGATATGGAAAGGAAAAAGTTCATGAGTGGCGTCGCAGTTATGATATACCTCCACCTAATGGAGAAAGTTTGGAAATGTGTGCTGCAAGAGCTGTTGCATACTTTAAAGAACATGTAAGCATATGAAATTAAGTTTACTTTGTGGCTCTGAAAACTGTTTTTTCTGGTACTGTAAATCAAAAGAATGTTGGAAACATGTTTTGCAGCTTGGTTCCCAAACTATTTCAGAAATTAGCCAAAAAAATAAAATAGGTGATTCCATTATGGTGCTTTCAAAAGTTTCATTGTTTTTAATCTCAAATCAAGTGTTAACAAGAAAAATCAATAATGGAACCTTATAGTTTCTAGAAGAAAAACATCAACCACCTCTGTTTATCAATTACAAGCTGGCTGTTATGTCACAATTATCTTATTTTCTTTTCATTGCATAAATAATGCATATGCAATGTATTATTGCTGCAGATAGAACCCCAACTTCTACGTGGAAAAAATGTCATGATTGCTGCCCATGGAAACTCGTTGAGGTCCATTATTATGTATCTCGATGCATTAACATCTCAAGAGGTAAGATTTCATTCTGGAGTGGTATTGTTTTCCTGCGTACAGTTTTGTTTTGTGGTGGATAATGTTTTCATGTCTTTCTTTTAACTAGGTTATTAGCTTGGAATTATCCACTGGTATACCTTTGCTTTACATTTTCAAAGAGGGCAAGTTTATGAGAAGGGGAAGCCCTGTTGGACCTACTGAGGCTGGAGTTTATGCTTACACCAAGGTGAGCAATATTGTATGCATGCATATGCTCTACTTCCATGTTTATAAATGTATTATGTGTACTGGGGAGAGTCCTATTTCTGCTCACAATGTTATTGCTACCACCTTGATGTAGTATAGTTGCACGGTTTTACATCCAGACTTAAAATGTGCTTTTTTTGGGGCTTGGATTCAAGAAAGGGAAAAAAAAGGTCATAAATTGTTTCAAGGGCTATCGCTAATTGATTGGATCCTGCCTCAGCCAATAGGAAAAACTAGACAATGGATAACAACTCAGCTATTGATTACTCGGTAGTTTTTGCTTTATAATATGAACTGCAAGCTTATTGATATTGTGTTTGTACTTAGTACTTCGAATTCATTCATGTTATTAAATTTTATAATTGTAACAATCACAAAGATAGAACACACCCTTAAAAACCGGCTTGCAATGGGAGGGTGCCCCTATAATCATTTACTAGGGATTAAGCTTGTTATTAGTTGATGTGGGATAATATTTCACAATTCAAATGACAATCTTATATAGATTATGGGTTCGTCCCGTTGGAAACACAACCTAACTGGAAACACAGACAAGGTTGCATGTATCAGACCTTCCATATCATGCAATACATGAGTTTTGTGCATTGAGTTGTCTCTCGCTATATATATATGTATGATAACCTTGTAGCTTTTGTCCTGTAAAATTTCAATCATACTCGTATTCACTCATGCGCACACAGATTACTAGTTATTTTTTACCTTTTTTTATATCTTTCAATTTTGTGTAAAAAGAAAACTGATCTCTCTCTCGTAAAATGCAGGGTTTGGCCCAATACAGGCAGAAGTTAGATGAGATGCTTAATTGATGGTGTCAGTCAGGTACGTGAAAACCTCCCTGTTTGGGGAATAGTTTAGCTCAAATTAGCTTGCCTTACACTTCAAATGATTACGCAGGGAGCACCATCGGACGATCTGTATCTGCAACTTGTTAAAGATATTTGCGTATTTGCAATTGTTTATGAAGTTGACAGGGTGCTCTTCCTGAGGACTAAAGCCTATTTTGTTACTTTTGGCATCTATACTTTTGGCATGTAGATGTCTGTAGTAGAATTTGTATTTCAAACAGTAATAAAATCTGAAATAAGAAAAGATGTATTGATAAGAGTTTCATGCAGTGAGCATGCCAAGTAGTTCGCAAGTGTACAACTTATCTTAAAGGTATTTAGCGATCCCGAATTTGTCTAGTCATATGTAAGATATACAGCGAGTGAGTTTTGTTTCGATTGAGTGTGCAATGAATTGTGTTTCGAAACACTATCGAAAGGAGTTGTACTGCTTCTTGTGTTTAAAATTTTAAAAACTGTACTGTGAGATGCTTGTGTTTGTATTTTCGTTTCATCATTCATTTCAATGTTATAAATCTAAATGCAACTATGATAAAACCCAACCCAAGATTGTTGATTTAGGCTCGGTTCGGTTGTCTTAAAGAATATGTTCTCTATAAAAAATTATATTCAAGTGTCTTCCATGGTAGTCCAGCCACAGAAAAATTGTAGCATTTGGTTATGTTCGTAATATTGCACGAGGAAACGAGTTCAAAATGTATTTTTAGGGTAAATTTCACTTTAATACCCTCATTATCACTTCGTTTCTCTTAACCTCCTCATCTACAATTGTTTCAATTTGCTGCCTTCCTTTTTTTTACCAATAGCCAAATTGCTCTCTGTGAAAATTTTAATAATTAAAATTAGCTTGTAAATATTTAATGCCCAAATTACTCCTCTCCCCCAAACGCCACGCCCATTTCCACTTTGTGTCCACTTCTTGACTACCTTCCTCACCTCGTGAATCCAATGGTTCATTTTTTCTTCAACTCTTCCATTCTCTCACACTTAATTACGAGTCTCTCTCTATACCTTTAATTGAATTTGGAGGGAATATTGACTGTGCAAAGAATAAAACATATTTATTAGATATTTATATTAAATCTTTACATAAAGTACGTAACTTAATGAAGGAAAATATAATGTTGCACAAATATTACTATATACCAACATGTTTACATCAAATAAAAATAAAAATTACAAATAACAAATTAATCATTTTAAATAATCTCAGTACATGTAAAAGAATTTTATGTACTTTGTATTTTGATTCGCTCCCCTCTTCTAGGAAAGATACCTAAACTACCCTTGTGTGCTAATTTAATCCATTGAAATTAAAATTTTAAATATTAAATGACCATTCCAACAATACTATGATTTTGAAACTTGGCAAGCTAATCAGCACATGCATGATCTTCCCACATGCATTATCTTCCCAACAATCCCAACAAATTGAGCAACTCCATGGTCGATCCCGCAACTAATTAATATACGCTATAAGATTATAATCTAGGTGGTGAATTTTCAGGCTCCTCAAGGGCAGCAAGCGCATCTTGCGAATACATCTCGACAACAAAAGCTTTCCAACCCTTATTCCAAGCCATCTAACTCCATCAAGAAATTTACTCTTATTTTTACAAGAAAAAAAGTATTTATGAACTTCCAAACTCCATACAAGAAAGACCACACACAAAATTAACACAGAATTCATATTCATTACACGCACATTCCAAACAACAATAAATCATCGTCAGCAAATATCAGCCTTAGAAAACTTCACCAATTTTTTATGAAACAGAACTTATAACATCATTCACATTTCCAAATAGTATAAATTAAATCAACTGGCAACGATTTTGCCAAGAGTTTCAATGGTACACAAAACAATCGGTTGACTAGTACCCATATGTTGTCACTTCTAACTTTGACAACTACATTATGCAAATTTAGCCATCTATCGGTGAGCAACCAAATAACAAAGGAAATAAATTTAAACATTCGGGATCTACAATCTACAGGTATGAACGATAACTTAAACCTGATAAAGATGCCATTAAATTTTCAACTGCAAATGATCATAGGCCACTTCTACAGGTACTGTCACCAAAATAACAAAAGAAACGTAGAGCTACAGTCTACAGCTACCGATACCCTGAAGCTAGAGGATGCCATTGAATTTTAAACTGCAAATGATCATAAGCAAACTTCTACAAGTACAAATACCAAATAACAAAAGAAACAAATTCTAGCATTCGTGGAGTTGTAGTCTACAGGATTCGATGCACTGAAACCAGAGAAGGATGCTGTTAAATTTCCACTGCAAATGAGCATAGGCCTCCTAACTTACCAATTTACAATCAACTTGTTATATTTAATAAAGAAATTAAAAACCTTCTAAAAGGGAACCAATGACGAGTATGCCCCAAGGGTGATTTCGTATTGCTTCCACTTTTGCCAATGGGTCTATAATTTCCCAAATTCAGTGAAACAAGCCGTACGTTTTCACAAATACAAGTAAAACAAACTACGCCCTCACAAGGAATGCTGTACAGATATCGTTATTCATACTACACACTTCCCAACTCCCAACATAGAACATAAGCATTTATTACCCTTCAACAATAACCATCACAAGAATGATCATAAAGAAACACTTTATTGTATTTGCCAACTCAACTGAAATAACTATTATTCTCAAGAAGCAGATTGGGAAAAGAAGGCAAGAAATGTCAGGAATGATATCTCAGCAACAAAAGCATCATTACACAAACCTGTAGCAGAATCCTGTGGGTAGCCAGCAGCTATATGATCAGGAAGTAGCTTTTCCATCACAAATTTGATACACCAAACACAATGGTGATCAAAGCTGTAATATTTTGTCATCAGAAATGACAATACCACGGGAGCTCGATAATTCACAAACTTGGGCACTTGATTATGTATCTGATCTTAATTCCACTAAAGGCCCCCACTTCAGATGCCAACCACAGTACAAATCAGCTTCTTTGTAACAAAATTTCTTAACTTGGCATCCTTATGTCACTTTCTAGGAAAAATAAAGAGACTAGATCAAAATATTATTCAACTGAGTACTTTGCTTATGAATACACTGGTCACTAGTAAGTCATAAATCAACCACCACCCTGATTACAAAGAACTTCCAGCTTTTCAACAGATCAAGCATCATCAAATTGATACAATTTGCAAGAGAGATCCAATTTTTAGAATATACTAGGACACTTACAATAAAAGCATAACCACCCCAATAGAAGAGCCGTAAGGTAAAAGACAAAAAGGTGAAGACTAAAGATGATGGGCATAACGTGAGCACAAGAGCCTTTGTTATACATCAAGTTAATTTAAAGGAATTGCTCTACATGAAGAAACAGAAATCCGTTATTGCACAAAAGCAAAAAACGGAGTTCATAAAAAGAAAGTCATTGCTCCAAAACAAAACTATGTACAAAGTTGTTCACAGGCCTCAGCTAACTAGTGTTTTTATCCCTTATTACACAAAGTTAAAAAACGAACTGGCATATCTTTGTCTTATGATTATCAGCCCACTTCCAAGCAAAAAAGAAAACAAAGAGAATGAAGGCCACTTCTACAAGCTCTAAAATAACCCCCTATAGGACAAGTGGACAACCTTTACACATACCAAAAGAGTAGATTATAATTCCTGAATAAACTTTCAAAGTAGGAAACTAGCCCGAGATCTAAAGGGCCATAACTGTATGTTCTAGCAAGGTCTAATGGAAAAATAAAAAGCATTGGTAAAAACCTCAATTGATTATGCCCAATTACTACTCTTCGTTATAGCATTTATAAGTTTAATCTGCCAATGCTACCATGTACTATTGGTAAAAAGAGTTAATTCCCCTTTTCGAATGTCGTAGCTTGAGCAATACCATGGCTTAGCTTTGTTTCACCTTTGAGCGTCATAAAAAATATGAACAGCCCCTTTCTCTTCCAAAAAAAAAGGCTGCTAATTTCTCAGTACTTAAAACAATTTCTCTTTTTTCCCCCTCTTTCCCAGACTAGATAAAAACAATTCAACAAGTCTACAAAGACGTTCGTGTACATTTAATGCATAGGGTCAAATCCGATTTGAGTGAGAAAGCTAGTTAACTGCGTTTGGTTGCCAAACTGTTGCAGTTACTATAGGCAAGGGAAAGAAATCACCTCCAACCAATTTCCAGGGAATGTGCATATTTGCTCTTGTTGAAGATGACTCATCAGATACCTGGTGGTGACACCTTGTAAGAGTTTCATTAATCTGCAAAAAGAGTCGAATTATCTCTTCTTACCCGTTGTTGGTCCCCATTCCATTCTCACTAACTGAAGCATCAACTTGACCAGAGCGGAATCTTGTTCCACATTATTGCACTGGGTTCAATAGAGGAAGCTCAGGCGTGTTTAGCTATGGTTATGAAGGCTGTTTACTCATTTTGAGACTAGAAACAGCGTTGGAAAAGCAAATGACGAATTGATGCGGACATAATGTTTCTAAGATATTTACCCAGAAGCAACTGGATTCCAAGGACCAGGATGTGGTTCTTCTCTTCATTCCAAAAATTGCAATGTCCACCCCAAAGCTCCAAAATCTTGTCCAAATCAAGGTACGATTCATTCACCATGTTTGATTATCTACACCCTGGTAGGGCAACGTAGTACTTGTTAATGGCCTGCAGTTAAACACATGGAGTCTCAAATGATGCCCAAAATAAATATTATGGCATCAAACTGTGCCGCTACAAGTCTCTCTTTCCTGCAAGTCCTGCTGAATTTTGCTTCCTCTGAATTCCATATTCCCAGGCATCGCGGGTTTTATCAACTGACTGATCAAAATCATCAGAGTTGTCCATTGGTGGTTTTGAGGGTTGATAATTTCCATTTCTGGAAACCGATGATGTGTTTGGCTTCTCATCATCTTCAGATGGTGTTCCGGACCTGGATTCTATACGCATATCAAATGATCTGTGTCTTCCCCCAGATCTTGGCCCCCTAAAGTTAGAGTACCCTCTACCAGGCGTAAATGCAGGTGCTTTCGGAACTAGGAAATCTTTAGGGAGAGAATCCATATCAGCATAGCAGTTCCTTGCTTTGGCATCCTCAATCAATGCTGACCAATCATCAGATTTGACCAAAGAACTAGCATTCCCCATAACCTGTCAAAGAATCAATCTACCCAACATAAATTTACTTTAAAGCATTAAGGTTTCTAATTCAAAATAAATACCAGAAAGAATGTGGTCCTGAGGAGATTACTAGATCATACCCAAAGAGCTCTTTTTGCTCGTGTGAGAGCAACATTCATTCGCCTGATATCTGCCACAAATCCCACTCCGTGACTGGAAGCTCGGACACAAGACATTATAATAACATCGCGTTCTTGGCCTTGGAAGGCATCCACGGTATTGATATAAATGTCTTTACCTTCAACTGATTTCAAAACATCCTCAAACTCGCGTTGAAGGCATTTAAGTTGTAATTTGTAAGGTGTAATGATGCCTACTGTGACTTTCCCAGCACCCAAAGATTTCAAAGTTTTTTGGAGATGTTCGTACAAACGAAGACAGAACTGTGCCTCATTAATGTTCTGATAAGAGACAGATCCTCCTCGTTGGGACTCCCTACCATGTGAAATGTCATAAAAAACGTAAGGCCGTAGCAAAGGGTCGTTGTAGTAAACCTCATCAGGTGAATTAGCAACACTTTCACTGTCAGTCAAACGCCCCTGGTAAAAGTACCGAGAAGGAAAATCCCTTATCTGGGGATGCATCCTATACTGCACAGATAGCAAAATAGTAGGACACCCAGCCTGTTGGAACCTCTCAAAAAGGCTTCTACTGTATAGTAAGGTACCAGCTGCTTTGCTAATAACAGTAGCAGGGAGTTGTTGAGGATCACCAACAAGGACACAACGAGCTGCACCGAGAGAAAGGGGAGGGAGAATGCCTACTTCGCTGGCCTGCGCCGCCTCGTCGATGACAACCATGTCAAATCCATGGGTGAGACGGGAGAATAACCTGCGTCCACTGCTTGAGACAGTTGTGAACACAATCTCAGCCTCATTGGCAAAACTCGCCTCGAGATCCGCACGAGCCTCTTCCAAATTAAAGTTCCCTCCTGCACGAAACTTCTGCTCTAATATGCAAAGACGGGACATTTCCACCAAAACCTTATCCCTGTTCTCAACAACAGCCGCAAGATTTTGTAGCAAAGTATCACGATTCTGGTCTCGAGCCAAGAGGACATCTGGGTCTACTCCAACCGATCCTTGGGACCGACATGCAGCAGCTGCAACGTTGAGTTCTCTTTGTAGACAAGCTATCTGCTGAGATAAATGAGCTTCATGGCCTCTTAACTGCTGCATCCATCCAAAGACCTCCTCACGACTTTTGCCTAAAAGTTGCTCTGTTCTACGCTCAACGGATACAGCCTGGGCAGCTCGAGTCTGTGTATCAACACCGACTCGTGCAACATCAGGCCGATAACATTTCATCTCGCCATCGATAAACCCACGATCCAAAACACGTGATAGCAGTTCATCGGTGGCAGCATTTGAAGGAGCACATACGAGCATTCGAGGTTTTGGACAAAGCTTAGGTAGAGTACGAAAGAGATTTTGATCCATGCTCTGAAGAACTTCGTCTATGGATCCAGTGGCTACGTTGTCACGGGTGCTCTCACCATTTTGCTTATAGCTATCTGGGGCTAGCTTCTTGAGAAGTGCATTATAGTAGTGTTGATATTGAACAAGGTGGATGACATTTAGCATACCCCAGACAGTGTGGGTCTTGCCTGTCCCTGGAGGGCCTTGCACTAGAGTGAAGGGCCAAGGATCTTGCTTCTTTGTCGTCCCATTACTTGTACCTGCAGCTGTATGCATTGCGGCCCACTGGATTGCTCCTAACTGGGGCCCATTAAAGGACCTGCGCAAATGTTCAGCAAAGTTGGGCGTGAAGCATTCAGGCATAGCAGGAGGCTGCTCTTCATATTTTGGAAAGTGCTCCGGACTAGGCTGAAGAATTGCTGTTTGCATCTGTTCGGGAAAAAGTACGTATTAGTTCTTCAGACATGCAATACGAATTTTTGCCTTTTTGGTGCGAATGGAGGCATAAAGCCGGAAACAAATAGACAACTAAGAGAAAATCTCCTGCCCTTCTGGACAGGCTATCAAGCGCCAACATAGGCACTATGAAATTTTAAGCAATCATATTAACATTTGAAAAGATATGATTAATTACATCTCTAACCTGCATATTGAGACGACGAAATGCATGCAACGCTATATATTCCCTTTGGGTAGTTGCCAGTGTACCAAGTGCAGTTAAGAACCATATGCCTCTAGGCTGAAGTTTTTTTAAGATGTGATCATCACTGCCCTTGCTGGAATTAATCAATTTAAAGGGTAAACAAAAAAGAAGGCAGATAAAAGAAAAAGAATTACCACTAAAGAACTCGTGTATCTTAATATCAAGCAAAACCAAAATGTTTTGTAGCATGATGAAACTTTGAAAAGGCCATGAAAGAAAGGGAAACAAAAGGAACTACTAGTCACCTGTTAGAATCATACGACTCTCCAACAAAAAAATGAAGTATTGCCCCAGGAGGATCACGAGTATCAACAGGCATGTATCGCCTAACTGTTCCAGCTACGCGTCCACTTACGTCACGTTCATCATCGTCATCAGCAGCAGAATTGCTTGTCCTCTTTGGTCTCACTGCTTTACATTCAGGATGTTAATTACTTATATTCTATAAAAAATAATTGAATAGCATCCTAGAGCGGGTTTAACAAAATAGGCACATCAAGAACCAAAAAATTTAACCTGTTCCAGGCTTCGGGGTTGAAAGAACAGCCACTTCACCCTCCTTGAATGTCCATTTGCATTCATTTGCAGGAAGAACTATAGCATCATACCATCCTAAGGCAACATGACCGGGAGAAAAATGCAAATGAAATTAAATGGCTTTCAAAAAAAATAAAATAAATAA
>MKEJ01007539.1:0-22063 GCA_001753735.1 Embelia ribes | reverse complement strand
ATATATATATATATATGCACACTTATAATTCTTTATATATTTGTTGAGAGAAATTCAAATAAATCGACTTGTGTGTATATATATGTGTATGTATATACATAGGGTCGTTTGTCTCTGAACCGATCGCGTGTTTTCAATTTCACTGAGATTTTAGGTCAATTTCTCTCTCTGTCTTTGATTTGGGGTTAGATAGAGAAATCGATGGCGGTGGAGTTCGAGTCGCCGGAGTCGGGGAAGGTGGTCGGAGTATCGATGGAGTTCCCGACGAGTTCGTCGTCGTCGCCGATGCCACGAAGGCTCCGGCGGAGGCTGTCGGAGGCGAAGGCAGCGTCTCCTTCGACTGTTGAGGAAATCGAGGCCAAGCTTAGAGACGCCGATCTTCGTAGACAGGTGTTTTTTTTCTCTCTCTCTCAAGATTTTATGTAATTTCTTGGATTATTTAGTTGATTTTGTATTGTGTAGTCTTGATTTTTTATTTATTTATATATTTATTTGCTTTGGTGTTTAACTAAACACGCCTAAATAATTATTTGAAACAAGAAATTGAAAAGTAACATTATTATTTTAGATATATATATGTGAAATGTAATAAAATATTTGATTTTTATCACTGGTATTATAAAAAAAGTGATTAAGCGTGGTTTATTGAAATTTTTTTTAAACGTTTTTAACTAGTCAGGGAACTTCTCAAACAAGTTAAGAATTTTAGGTAACTATTGTTTGGTTGAGTTAACAAGAATTACTTTTGTTTGTATGAGCAGTTCTTGAAAAAGTTGCTTTTTATCAATAAAGCGGATCGGAGAATTTCATTAGTGGATAGAAATCAGTGGTGATACCCGGAATATTTAAGTATTAAATTTATCAGGGGCTGGAATTACATAACTAAAATAACAAATAAAAAATTTAATACTAAAATATAACACTAAATAATCTTGGGAGGGGGATAGAGACCATAGCAAACTAGTAGCTTGATCCTTTTCATTTTTTTGTCGATTAAAATAGATGGAAATAGTTCTAGCCCTTTTTTTGTTCTTTTATATGGTTTAAAAGTAAAAGGCACCATTTTTCGTTTCCCTTCTCTTCTGAATTCAGTTTCAATCTCTTTCAGTTGTATTGCCTTGGTACTGAAGGCCCTTTTTGGAGTTAGGTCTGAGGTTAGGTGGTGGTTTAGTTTTTTTTTTTAGTTCTGTCCATGGAAGATAACTAATATTTACGTTAATCTAATTTTGCAATTTTACTTTTATGTTCTCTTCATTTTGACCCAAAATTATATAGAGGGAATCTTTTAGATAGTGTAGTACTAATAATTGTTTAATGGGATGTGTAGTGTTAGTAATTGTTTAATCCTTCTTGGATTAAAAGGATACCAACTTTTGACCCTTTTTCTCAGAAATTTTACGAGAGCTTGGCAAGGAGGGCTCGGCCTAAGCCAAGAAGCCCTTCCCAATCTTCATCTCAGGAAGAAGACCTTGGCCAACGTCTAGAGGCAAAGCTCCAAGCTGCTGAGCAGAAAAGGTAATCTCATTTTCTGATTTGATGCGTATGAACTTAATTATCCTCTACCGAACTGCAAGGAGTTATTTTACGCCATGCACATGGTCCCCTATGTATTTACGTACAAATGTTATGCATTTGGTGTTAAAAACTCTAGACGTGGTGTGAGGAACCTCCATTAAGGCTCCTTTTGGTTCAAGTATTGTTCATGAGAAAATACAATTGAAGAGAAAATTTCTTTAAACAAAATCGTGGATGCAAGAATAACATTTTCGTTTCCGTCACATTTCCAGCTAGAAATCCTTGAACGAAACTGAGTGTAAATTGTATCTTATAAAAGATTAGTCTTTATAGGTTAACTGATTGGGTGAAGCGTCTGTTTCAGCAGAAACCCAGTAAATATATAGTTGTGTATGTCCTGTTCTGGAGCACGACTGAATATTTTCTTTTGTTTTCGGTTTGGTCTTTTTCTTCCCCACTGGTTAAGTCGGTAGTGCTGACACTAAATGTTTCCTTTTTTTGTGTGGAAATAAAATACTTTCAAAGTTCATTCTCTAATTCCAGTTGGAGACTGCAGAAAAGCTGCTTTAAACTTAGAGAAGCTTTAGCATTTGTTTGCTTTTCATGTCTGACTGAGCCATGGGTGTTCTATCTTTTGACGAAATAGGCTCAGGATTCTGGCGCAAGCTCGGATGCGTCTTGCTAAGTTGGACGAGTTGCGCCAAGCCGCCAAAACCGGGGTGGAAATGCGGTTTAAAAAGCAACAAGCAGAGCTGGGCTCTAAAGTGGATTTACGAGTTCAGCAGGCAGAGGCTAATAGGATGCTCATTCTCAAGGCTAACAAGCAACGTAGGGCTACACTAATGGAGA
Organism: Embelia ribes; assembly: GCA_001753735.1. NCBI lineage: Eukaryota > Viridiplantae > Streptophyta > Magnoliopsida > Ericales > Primulaceae > Embelia > Embelia ribes. Next base: position 19,699 of record MKEJ01007539.1, on the reverse strand, counting down.
GGACATCTCAGTCATTGTTGCGTAGGATGGCTCGAGAAAACAAGTACAAGGAACGTGTACATGCTGCGATCCACCAAAAGCGTCTAGCTGCTGAGAAGAAGAGGTTGGGGTTGTTGGAAAAAGAGAAGAATAGGGCTCGTGCTAGGATTTTGCAAGTACGAAAAGCTGCTAATCATGTATCTAACCAGCGAGAGATAGAGAGGAAGAAGATGAAGGACAAATTAGAAGATCGATTACAAAGGGTACACATAAATTCTTCCTTTAGTGCAGTATCCTTCAGAAGAAGTGTGGCCATTTTATGATGTTTTCTTTTTCTTATTGTCCATGTTGCTGTGAAATAGGCAAAGAGGCACAGAGAGGAATATTTGAGCCAGAAAAGTAAGCAACGTGCTGATTTGAATCGGGTTCTGGAGCAAGCTGACAATCTCTCCAGAAAAGTAGCAAGGTAAATTAATTTTTTTTTTTTGGGGTGTGGTTGGCTTTGTTTCTCTCCCATGCAGCACCCTTCAAATTTGAACTACAGTTGAAATTAATTTCCAGGGACTATGATTGATGATTGGGAAAGTGAACAATTTTTTTTGTTGTTCCGTTATATTTTTTTATTTACATGAATTCAGTGTCTGTTTGAGGGCATGAGGTTACTTTTTAAGGATATCCTCGGTATTCAATATTGAAGATGTTGATTGAGTAGTTCGTTTGTCTTTTGCAGATGCTGGAGACGGTTTGTTAGGCTGAACAAGTCTACCTTTGCATTGGCCAAAGAGTATGTTGCTTTGAATATCAATTTGAATAATGTGAAGTCAATGCCATTTGAGCAGCTAGCCATTCTAATTGAGTCACCTGCTAGCCTTCAGACTGTGAAATCTTTACTTGATCGTTTTGAAAATCGTTACAAATTATTAAAGCTCACTGGTACTTCGAAGCAACATGACATTGATCACCTTCTAAAACGAGTTGCTACTCCAGTCAAAAGGGCTACTCCAATGAAATCCAGTCGGGCTAGAACTCTCAATAAACGCAAGTCCTCTGGAGAAGCTGCTAAGGGTTCAGTCAAGTTATCAAGGTACCAAGCTAGAGTTGTGCTTTGTGCGTACATGATACTGGGACACCCAGATGCAGTTCTCAGTGGTAATGGAGAACGAGAAACTGCTTTGGCCAAGTCTGCTGATAAGTTTCTTCAGGAGTTAGAGATGTTAATAAGGATAGTACTTGATGGTCCAATTAGAAGTTCTTTCGAAAACTCGGACCCTCTGACCTTGAGGTTTCAGCTTGCGGAATTTGATGCTGCTTGGTGCTCTTACTTGAATAACTTTGTTATGTGGAAGGTTAAAGATGCTGAGTCATTGGAGGAGGATTTAGTGAGGGCTGCTTGCCAGCTAGAACTGTCTATGATTCAGACTTGTAAGCTGACGTCAGATGGAGACAATGGTTCTCTCACTCATGATATGAAGGCTATTCAGAAGCAGGTATTGTCACGGAACTTAAGATCGTTTTTTTTCTTTAAATAAATAAGATCACTCGAATAACACCACAATTCTTGGATCCAAACTGTGGAATACCGAGATCACTCCTGAATTGTTTCCAATTAAAAGCACATAGTAGGTGTTACAAATTTAGCATGGAATGAGTATGCGCAATTCTGTTGTCGATGCAGGTCACAGAAGATCAGAAACTTTTAAGAGATAAAGTGCGTCATCTTAGTGGGGAAGCCGGGATTCAACGTATGGAATCCGCTCTTTCCAGTACAAGAACGAAATACCTCCAAGCCAGGGAGAATAGGAGCCCGGTTGGGTCCCCACCAGTTGCACATATTTATTCTCCAAGCCCACCTAATTCCCCACCTTATCTTTCTGTGTCTGATTTAAATGGAAGAGAGAGAAATGAGGGTCCGAGCTCCGTGGTTCGCTCTTTATTTCAAGGCAACATCTCTTCTGTGCCCAGAGAAGTTGGTGTATCTGCTCCTGGCAGTAGTTCAGATCAGCGGATCCGAACTTCTGGTGAGAAGTTGGTTTTGGAGAATGAGGTGATTGTGAATGAGTTTCTTCATGAGCAGCATCATTCATTTGCGGGCAGCGTCAATGTGACTGCACAAGATCGTGGCACTAAGGTTTGTGCCTTTTCATATTGTGTAAATTATATGATTTGTGTCAGCTATTTAGAGAGAACAACCATTGTTGCCTTATGGCAGAGCTATTAAGTTGGTAATCTCCTTAGGATGGAACTTGACCTTCAGTGAGTTTTGTTAGTAAATATATTTTTATGGTTCTAGAAAAGCATGATTTTGTACTATCATGTGCAACAGGAAAAAGCATTAAGCTGAATTTTTGTTTGGCTTGACGAGTTTATTCTTCTCTCTTTTTCGCAGTCTAAGGTCCAAGAGATGATGGAGAAAGCATTCTGGGATAGTATCATTGATTCTATGAAGCAAAATGAGCCCAAGTATGACCAAGTTGTTGATCTCACGAGGGAGGTGAGGGATGAAATTTCTGAGATAGCCCCTCAGAGCTGGAGAGACGAGATATCTGAAGCTATAGACCCAGACATTATCTCTCAGGTGAGGTTCTCAGTTGATTTTTCCTTCTTCCATACCAAATTTTTAACTTTTCGTAGTTATGGCGTACATAATACAGATATAATGCTGTATTACAAATTATTTTCTTTTTCTTCTTTCATTTCAGCTCTTGAATTCTGGCAAACTGGACATGGATTACTTTGGAAAGATTCTCGAATTTGCTTTAATCACTCTGCAGAAGTTGTCTGCCCCAGCAAGCGAGAACAAACTGAAGGTTGTACACCAGAACTTGTTGAAAGAACTAGCTGAGATTTGCCAAGCTGGAGATGGGTCACATCGTTCATGTGGGGTTGCTTTGATTAAGGGTCTGCGCTTTGTCTTGGAGCAAATACAGGTAATTCTGTAATTTTTTTTCTTATTGGTAATTTGTAGTTTAGCTTACTTGAATATGTAATGTTAGTTTTGCTTGCTGGTGTGCGTTCTTCCGCGTGTTGTACTGTGGCTGAATGAAATTTTCACCTCTCTCTCACGCTGTCGTTCTCATCTCTTCTACAGGCCCTGAAGCAAGAAATTAGCAAAGCACGTATAAAAATTATGGAACCGCTTCTGAGGGGCCCAGCTGGTTTGGACTACCTGAGAAATGCTTTTGCCAACTGTTATGGATTCCCCAAGGACGCCTTAACTGCTCTACCTTTGACATTCACGTGGCTTTTATCGGTATGGGGTAGCAAAGACCAGGAATGGCTTGAACATACATGTGCATTGTCTGAATTGGTAAGTCGTGGCCGTGAGAGTTCCCCTTCGATGGCTTTCCCATCCACGATCAGAACCGGAGGAAGCACTTCAGCTAGTAGGATTAGTGGTGTCAACAAGAAGGCAATAGAGCTTACAGGTTTGAGATTATGATTAGGAATAATAATATGTTTTCTTGTTTCATTTTTATTTACACCGTGTTCTTCGCATATTTCATCATCATCATCATCATCGTCATCGATTATTAAAAGTGGGACCTAACATAGTGATAGTTTCCTGCATTTGACTCATGCTTCACTATTAGGTGGTGGTTTAGCAATTACAATTGTGTAGCAGTTTTCAGAATTTGATTGGTTGGATGTAAAGACATTCAGAATAAGATTATAAAATAGAGGGGGAAAATAGATTGCTATTTTTTTATGTAAAAGACTTTCGGAATCGGTCGAATATGGAGGATAATGTATTGATATTGTTGCTTTTATTTTCTTTTTTGGGACAGAATTTGATGATAAACATCCAGAATGCAAAGGAGAGAAGGTTGACCTGTCGGTTAGACTTGGGCTGTTGAAGCTAGTGAGTGGATTCTCTGGCTTAACAGAAGAAGCTTTGCCTGAAACTATGAAGCTCAATCTTGTTAGGCTGAGGGGTGTCCAAGCCGAACTTCAGAAGATCCTTGTTATATGTACTAGGTAATTGAGGTGTATTAAAATCATACGATAATGATGTACGGCGTAAATCATTTTCCAAATCATATGCTCCTTGTTTGTAGACTATATATCTGTAGAAAGCTTCTTATCACTAAAATAAATTCACATTAGGCTTCATTCAATTATTAATAATATCTACTACTGTGATTTTAACTTGTGCAGTGTCCTAGTGTTGCGGCAAACTCTTGTTAGCGAGCAGATGGTGCAAAACTCGGCAGATATGGAGAACATTCTGACAAGTTGCTCTAAACAGCTCTCTGATCTTTTCGACTCAGTTGAGGATGCAGGTATCAAGGAAATAATTGAAATACTCGGCAAATTTTTCAAATTTGACCAATCGAGCGGACCTACAAGGATGGAGTCCCTTGTGAATGTTATTGCAAGGATGTTAACAAAAAGCCTGCAAGCTGGGGATCCGGTCTTTGTTCGGGTCTCACGTGCTCTACATCTGGCCATGAGAGGCATTGTGCTCGGTGGGGTTAGGGGAAGAGAATTGGCAGAGATAGCACTACGCCAGGTGGGGGCGGTTGTGTTGGCAGATAGGGTCGTGAAAACTGCAAAGGTGGTGGTGGTGGTATCGTCGGTGTCTTGTGGTGTTCATGGTGAGTGGTATGCACATTTGATTCAGAATATGTGATGGGGATATAAGTTCTGATTTATGTGGGTTATTTATGTACAGGGCTAGGTGTTGGTTGTATGTAAATTAGTTGTGGGTACATAAGTTCTGATGAAATTTGTAAATAAATAGCACGATAACTGTCAAATGTAATAAAGGTTTGTGTTTGGTGCTTGTTTCGATTCAATCTACGTGGTGNNTGGTGCTTGTTTCGATTCAATCTACGTGGTGTCATATTTGCTCCAGTGGTGAAAGCAATTTTAAGAAGCACGTGCAAAGAATTTGAACAGCAAAACCGGAAAGATTATGGGTTGGTCCTTGTTTTTCGACATCTTTGTTCTTGATCACTTCAAAAATTAGTGATTTTAACTTGATATATCTACCCATCGCTAGAATATTCTTGCTGTGATCGAGCAAACAATGCCAATTATGTCTGGGATGGACATTGATCGAGCAAGCAATGCCAACAATTAAGGCTATGAAATCAATATCCAATTTAGTTCAACAGAAACCTGTAAAATGTAGGGTTAATCAATTTGGGGTCAAATGGAAAAATAATGGATACCAATCCGTTTGGTTTAGACAAATAATTCACTCATGAAACAATCCAAACCAAGTTATTATCGTAAAAATCAACAGGAGCTGGCAATACTTTTTGCCGTCACACTACATGGCAATTGCGAAGACTGTTGGATCATGAGCAAATATTATTGTCATATGATCCAACGGCCCCAAAATTGATTGTCAACTCCAAGGTTTGAGTAGAAGTGCAATTGACCATGTACAAGCTACAAAGAAATAAATAAATTATAACATTTAGAGGAAGAAGGTAGATTATCGATGAACTTGATACATTTTACTCACGGAAATGAGTTGTATCTATCATCAATTACAACCATGGAATGAGAAACTTGTTCCAATTTCTAAATTGAGCTTCACATCTGAAGATCACTAAAGTTTAACCCCCAATTCAAAGGGGTAAAATTTCATAGTTTTTGAAGATGATTTAAAATTTAAGTCACTAGAACAAGCAAAATTTTGAGAAACAAAAATGATTTTGCCAGTAAACTTATTTTTCATTGGGATGTCCAAGTGGGTAGAACCCCTCCTCCATTCACCCCAAGCTTGGGGTCTGAGTAACTGTTCCCCACAGCAAAATTTGAGCTGTCAAAATTTTCATTATTGAGAGATTCATCATAAAGGTCAGGCACATCATAATCAACCACCTCATCACTTGAAAATTGTTTTCTCAATGCCCTTTTCTTCGATCTTTCCGTGCTTTCCACAAAATCCTCACTGCCCTCGGCTCGGTCTCTTCTCCGCTTTTCTGAGCTGTCATTACTGCTGCTGTTGTTTTTGTCCACCTTAGCATTTTCCTTAATGGCAGCTTCAATGGTTTCCAACACTCTAGCTCCATACTTGTTCACCTTCACACTAAATAACCCAGAATACATTTAGTAAATTTCATTTTTACCAGTAATCATGACTCAGTGATTTACTTTGTAACTTACTTGCCAATGCCATGAATGTCAAGAAGTTCCTCCATTGTTCTCGGAACTTTCTCACACATTTGTTTCAAAGTAGTGTTTCTGCAGGGAATCAGAACATGTGAAAACATAGTTAGCAAGGAAAGAATAACCAAAGTGAATAACAAGACCCAGATGCTCCATATTTCTTAAGAGTAAATTCTGCATGGAATTGTCATACCCAGAAGAAAATGGAAAGAAATATACAGATAAAATATGTGCAAAGGAACCAAGAAGGCCACACCTATAGTTGATCTATTGTGAACTAAGATAAATACCAATGATTTTAGATTCCCTACAAATTAAATGTACAAAAATATGTATTCCAGATTACCAAATAATTAGATAAACTCAACTGAAGAAACCTTCCAAAAATGACGTATGAGACAATTTGGACAAAGGCAAAATAGCAAAATGCAATATTGAGCGCTCACGAGAATATGTGGTATGCCATGACCCCTTCTCCAGCCTCTTTGACAAGAACAGTTCGAAGCTTTCGCAGAGCAGAGTACAATTTGGCCGAGAGGTCCTATATACATACAGGTTCAAGAAGAAGATTTGTCATGACAGATGGTCAGGATTTTATTGAAGCAGACAGCAAAGAAAAAGAACACCAAAATTCCCAACATACAGATTCAGCAGCAGATTTGGGTTTTGAAGAAGTCTCCATTTTAGAAGTTGGCCTTCCAGATGTAAGTGAGCCTTTTGCCGGAGTTTCTTCGATCTTGCTTTGTTTCGATGTCTTTTCAGATGAAAGAAATCTGTAAGAACAAATGTGATGGGCCCAGAGGCATTTGGTGTGATTTTGGATCTCCAAAAGTAATGCCACAAACATAAAGGTGGGACACAATCCAATAATGATTAGTTATACTAATCCTATTGCAGGTGCTTGCAAGCACATTCATAGTGCAGATATTAAAGTGATTCACGTCTTCTTTTTAATACAAGGATTTGGTCCACACACACCTTTAAGCCATGAAAGATGGAACTAATAGAATCAAGTATTCACAAGATGCAAACCTTAGCATTATTTTCTGTCCATCAAGACATTGGTTGTAAGCCTTGGAATAATTCACCTGAAAGATAAGAACTCCAGGAGTGACCTCAGACTCAGAATTTTGTCATAACATGGATTCAGATAAGACAAATATAGAGTGCGGCCAAAAAAGTTATATACAGGGAGTTAGGGAGTACGCAATGAAACAGACGAAGATGGATAAGATATAAAAGAGCTTCAGAAGGTGTTCTACTTGTCAGGAGAAACCAGATGAAATAATGAGATCTACTACTTAAGAGGAGGACCGAGTCTCTCAAATGGACACATATAAATGCACCTAGGAATTGCAGACATTTTGAAGTGGGTGTCAATCTTGAGTCAGACAATGCTCTAGCTCAACACCCCTTCGACAAGTATCGCACTCAAATCAGAACTTGTCCTCTTAATCTAATGTAATTTTAAAATCAGAAATGTGATTAGCATTGCTCAGCAACAACTCACAATTGCCTTTCGCTTGGACACACATCCCCAAATTCTAGAAGATATAAATCTTATTGCCATAAAATCCATGAATCAAGTGAAAACACTTTACCTTCAAAATAGATGAAACAGAACCGTAGAAATCACTTTTCTTTACGCTTTCCACTAGAAAATCCTCAATTACAAGATGGTGCAATACACGAGAGGCTTCACCCTTGACTAGATGTTTTCCAGCACCATGAAGTTTCAAAGTATTATGCCCATGCTTCTTAACCTAGTAACCAATGAGTGGATATAAACATGGCCATTCCAAAAACAAAGATCTGCTGGAGCAACATTCATATGCAAGACAGAACTTACAGCTTGACTTAACGAACCCTTGTAGACTTCCAAGATATGAGGTGATGAAAATTTCTGCCCTGTTAACTTCACGACTTCGACCTATAAGGATTACAAATAATGGGAAGAGTGCCGGGGTGAGACTAATTTTTAAGGAATTGGCACCAGTATATATGTAAACTAAACAAAATCTTCTACATTTAGAAAGACAAGAATCCAGGGCAACTGGGATCATCCAAAGTAATGGCTAAGATTCCTAACCAGTTGCTTTGCAATCTCTGTGACATCCTTTTCAATAAAGCTTTTGTCCTGAGAACAATTATCACATGTTCTTTTGCAGCCACCAGAACTGAACTTCTCTCCAAAATGAATAAGCTGCAGGAGCCGTCTGCAATCAACATTGTTCTCACAATAGCTGACCTGAAAAGATCTCATTAAAATGAAATCATAGAGTTGATCTGAACTGCTGAGGGTTCAGATGAAAACAAATATTATGAGATTGAGCTACAAATGTTAGTTTAAGACAATTACCATCCTCTTGAGGTTGTCACTATTAGTTTCTAATACCCTTCCAGAATTAGTCGTACTTATACGAGTCACTCCATATTTCATTGGAATTTGCTCTGCAGCTCCTTGGCTAATCATATGCTTGACTCTGATCTGCAGAAAATGGAAGCAGCGGGCAAATGGACAACCATTAAGGTAAAGCTAAAACAAGTAAAAAGGGATCTGGCACAAATAAGAAACTTATAACTGCATGCTAGCAGCTAACTGTAGACAGAAACTCACATAATCACTGTAGCTGTAATATAATACACAAGAAGAAGGTTGACCATCTCTACCAGCTCGACCACATTCCTAAAAGGCAGCAAAGATGATCAGCATCAGTTTTTATACCGTTATTTTTTTACTTTGGGTTTCCTAAAAGGCAGCAAAGATGATCAGCATCAGTTTTTATACTGTTATGGTAACATAAACTTTTTTTACTTTGGGTTCTAGCAGCATCAGAATATATGAAAACAGTGTCCTTAGTATTAATAACCTGATGATAGCCTTCAATGGATTTAGGAAGAGAATGATGAATGACAAAGCGCACATCTGGCTTGTTGATGCCTGCAACAAATACATTATTATACAAGCACGTAAAAGCTTAAGTTAGCAGCAACAGCTGAAGTTAACTATACCCATTCCAAACGCTACCGTTGCACATATAATATTTATCTCATCCTTGCTCCACTGTTCCTGGACAAAAGCACGTTGAACAGGTTCCATATTCCCATGATAAAAAGTAGCTCTATGCCCGAGTTCCTGCAAAATAAAGTAAAAGGTAAAAAAAAACATGGGGTTAACATTTTCAAGATTTTAATGAGCAAAAAGTAGGACTTAATGGAAGACCATAGATAGAAAACTATATAGTATCACTCAAGGAGACACAAGGTCACAATAGAAATATAGCAGTCCAAGTCAGAGAAAAACAGAGTTCAATCATCGTAAAACCTTCTCCCGTCATCAAACACTCACCACAATTTAGAATAGAAGGATGGCAGTCATCTAGCTACAGTCATAACCACAATAGAGGCACAAAAAGCTCTCTCACCAAATCATATTCTGCTTTTCTTCACAACAACAATTTTTTAAAAAGGAAAACAAATAGTATGGTGAGTTTTAACAAAGATTGATAGTCGTTACGAAGTGCACCACATATAACAGAATTACTATAGCAAATTCAAAACAGTACGCGTAGAAAGTTAATTCATTCAGATTTGGCATTTGCAAAATTTCCAAATCCATTAAACAAGCCAGAAATAATAAAAGTTTCCAGGGGATAAAAAGTCTAACCTGCAACTTGTCAGCCACTTTTTCACAGTCCATTCTGGACAGACAATAAATAATTCCACATTCATCAAAATGATTCTCTTTAATAAACTTATCTATGTCCTCCACACACTTTTTTGTCTTGGGAACAACTGAATACCTGCAAAGTTTAATAGGGAAGCTCATTTCCAAACTTTAAAAATGGTGTATATGCATTCAAAACTCACCATAGGTTTGGACGGTTAAAACTTTGCCGAAAAATAATGCAGTTAACAAGGCCAAGAGCTTGCACGACGTCCTCTTTGACACTAGCAGTGGCGGTAGCAGTCAAAGCCAATGCTGGCGTATTTGGAAACTTCTGTTTCAAGATACCAAGACCCTAGAATACGGTGCAAAAACGAGGTCAGCATCAGCCTTAGATGTGCATTCTGAATTAGAGAAAAGTTATGTGAAATCACAACCTGATAGTCTGGTCGGAAATCATGCCCCCACTGGCTTACACAGTGTGCTTCATCGATCACAATCCGCGCAAGTAATTCACGAGCATGCAGGCTCTCCAAGTGTCGGATCAGATGATCGCTTCTGCACTTATACAGTTGATTCTTAGAGTATTCAGTATGAACACATAAATAGAGCTGCATACTAGCTTCTTACACAAATGTTCACACTGAAGTTTGTAGAGTTTATGTGTAACTGTACACATTCTAACCATGCTTAACAGTGACTGACACGTAAAACAATTATGTCAATCTATAGTCCAACACTGCATGCTTCACAAAATTTATGTCATTTTAAAATAGTAATGATGCGAGAAATTGATATTATATTACAGACTTGCACAATCATCACTCACTTGGCCACTTTCTCGGGGGTGACATATAAAAGCTTGTATTTACAATAACTTGAACCAAGTTCTCTGAAAATTTCCTGTTGCTCAGCCCAGTCCAAATTTGCACTTAAATAAGTAGCAGGAATATTTGCCTGTAATGCAACACAAGAGCCAATATTATGGAACCAAATGAAAACAGCTGGTTGTAATTGATTACTGCTCCGGCAGCATACCTGTAACAGATGCATTATCTGATCTTGGATGAGTGATACAAGAGGTGAAATTACTAATGTTATTCCTGGACAAATAAGAGCTGGGAGCTGCAGGAGAACAGAATTGAACACATGTTATAATGAAAAATCTGAATGATTAAAATTCAAAGTGATAGAAACTGTACCACAAGTCAATATCAAGATTGAATTAGAAATTCTACAAGCAAAACTTCAACTTATAAGAAAGAGCAATCTTTCCGCAAAAAAATGCAAATATAGCATCAACTCAAATGCATGAAAGAAGTTCGGAGCAAATTACATCATAAACCCAAGATATAGAAGTTGTCATTTCACAGAAAAACAAAGAACTATGCTTTTGGCCTGATTAGCTTCAACAATAAGCAAATAGTTTCCAAGAATCAGATTTAACATTTAGTGTAGAAAAAGGATATGCCTTGTACTACAATGCAGAGGAGAACAATTTACCTGATACGTCAGGCTTTTTCCACCTCCTGTTGGCATTAAAACAAACACATCATGCCCACTCAGTGAAGCATTAATCACCTCTCTTTGATTTGGTCGAAAGGAGTGATTTCCAAACACTTTCTTATTATTTATCTATAATGAAACCAGCAACTTGGTAAATTAATTGACATGGCATTTCTTTATAGATTGGCCAATAAGCTCTCTATGAATGCGCAGAAAAGATGTAGAGAAAACACATTTGAACTAGTGCAAGACTACCTCCAACTCATTTGTCCAGGGGAAATCTCGACTACCCCATTTCTTGTCGTTTGAACCTTCAATATAATTTACTTCGATATTCTTGGGAACATAGGATTCTCTATCCACTGGATACACAGAATCACCGAACCTATCCACAGAAGAGTACGGAAAAGAAGTCGAATTTAATCCGTCGTATCCATCTGATCTATTTACACTCTGTGATTGGGTGTCAAATCTCATGGAATCACCCCTGACTGAAGAATGTATAGGGGTTTCAAACTGAAAAGCCCTACAAGGAGCTGTGGATGTGGAAAATTGTGATTTTTGTCTTTCCGAGTGAATAGAAGCATCGTGAAGATATTTCTCAAGCTCTTGAACTTGCTTATTCAGCTGCAACCTACATCAATTGCAAACATCCCGATGCAGATCAATAAGCAAACATCCCTGAGTTATTTATCTATTCAAATAAGTCCGTGTATTTTATTTAGTTTAATAAGCGTGTATATTATTTCCTTAGGGATTTAATTAGACTACCTAGTATTTCCTTTTATCTTTTATTTTGAATTCATTTCCTTTTCTAGAATTAGGGTTTGTTCCCCTTTTGCATCACATCCATATGTGAATGGATGTGAATTCTGTCGATTATCTGATGTGAATATGAAGTCTTTCTTTCTGTGGCTAAAGGAAGTGTTATTCTAGAACTCATGTGATGTGCCAGACTGTCAAATAATTCTAACATCCTTCATTATATTTTTCTATTATATAAGTTCAGAAACAAGGGGAAGCATACCTATCTTGGCGAAGCTTCTCCATCAGAACTGGGCTCAAGGCATCAATGTTGTCAAGAAGTTCATTTGAAATGGCAATAAGCCGGTCCTTCATGTCTTGCAAATGAGTTGATGCTTCTGGACAAAGTCCCAGCTGTATCCACTTAAAGAATTAGACAGAAGATTCTGAAAGCAATTCAAGAATACAATATAGTAGGTAGCAGCACAACATTATACCATATAACCATGAGTGCACTTGGGATGCAATTCCGGTGGCAAGCATGTCCCCTCTTCTCTTGCAACATTATTCTTATTAAAAGTTGGAGTAATAGGTGGAAAGTTGGAAATTGATGGTTGAGGTGTGGAAGTTGATTGGTAGTTTTCAACTATTTGGTCCACATCAATGTCCTGGTAAAAAAAAGCTCGTAATGAGAAACATAATATGTGAACAGAAACCAAGGACCATAAACAAATACAAAGATTTTTATCTGACAATCAGCCATGAAAATGCACTAGAAGCTTAGCTTGTCTGTACAAAACACTTTCACATGCATAAGAGCAATAATAGTAGAAAGCCACAGCCCAAATAACATGCCTGATGCCTCACCTCATCACTCATTAGGCACAATACTAACAGCTCTATTAAGGGGGAAAAACAATTCTTTTCATCTGATCAGATGAGTAAAGTTTATATAGTTGATCTTAAACTTGACAAAATTCATTCTGAAAGAATGGACTGTTGCCCCATGAAACAATATATAATTTTAATTCTCAATCAATTTCACTTAAACATGGGAAAAAAAGACTAGACCACTGTGGCAGAAGACAAGATGAAAAAGTTTACCTCAAGTATATCATCGTCATCAATACAACACGGGGATGTAACCCTTGAACCTTTCCTGTGGTTCACTCCTGGTGTGTGATAGCTTGATATGTTTGTAGCTGGTGCATTATAATTGCCAAAATTTGACACACAATTCTCATTTTGCATTGCAACCTTTTTGGCTTCCGCTACATTAACTGAATTTGATGGAAAAGAATTTCCCATGTATCTAGTAGGCTCATCATATGTGGCATGTGCTCCATTTGAGTTTTCATGTGTAGGTGTTTGTCCAGAAAAGTTGTCACGCATATCAGATGGCTTCAGCTGTGTATTTTTGACATCCTTTGATGAGTTAGCCTTCACATCCTTAATTGATGCCACATATTTCCCAGGCTTCACATAGTTCCTGCTGGACAAATGAAGGCTGGAAAGAGTTTTCCAGGCCTGCCATTAATCCAATTATGAACAACCCAGGAAAAAAATCATAAAGTCAGTACCACCGTCAACTATCTCAAAGTAAATTTATTTTTTAGTTCAGGTGTTCTATGATATTATAACTTGCCCAAAACAAGTGAGAAAAAATCTGAGTAAAATAAAGATCAATACATTTTGCCTGTAAAGTTTGACGAACAGCAAGATAGAAATGTAAAAGCAGGTGCACTGATCCACACACTAAAAGAGAGAACTAGGGAGAGAGCAGTAGGGAGATAGCATAATATGGGACTACAAACTTCAGAATCCTCAGTGTTCAGCAATGTCAAGTGAAGTGAAAACAATGATGGTGGTGATAAAGCATAATAAAGATAGATATTAGGGCTGGCAATTTTACCAATTACCTGCAACCTGAGCCAATTCTATCCGAAAAAGTATTACCCAATCCAACCTGATAGGTGGCTTTACCAGTGCCCGACTTGACCCGTTGGGTAGCAAGTAGGTTAACGGATTTAATCTCCATACATGTGCACCCGACCCAATATCTGACCCGACATATCAACTCGACCTAATATATATGTGTATATATATAAGATTTATGTAAGTATATATAGCATGTACGCATAAATTGTTTTATAATCACATTTTTTCTTATATTACAACAATTTATTATGGATAAAAAATCTAAACTTATATAATTTCATTTTAGACTGAAGAGTTGTACACTTTTAGTTTGAGTGTTAGATTTTTTTTTTCTTCTTATATATTTGTCAAATATTATAAAGTTCTAATTTTAAAATAATCTTCAAGTAAAAACTAAAACATATTATATTTAAATAGAAAATATTAAAATGTTTAAATTATATATAATATACTATTATAGAAATAGATTAAACCTAATCCAATCCGACTTGATACCTGAGGTTACCTGGGAGGGGCGCTGATAGGGTAGGGTATGAGTATGTTTTTTTTCACTTTGTACCCGACACGATCCGACCCAAAAAGTTCTTTTGCCCAAAGCTACCCGACTTACATGAAACCCATCGGGTCGGGTCGGATAAAATTGCCACCATTAATAGAAATCAGCAAGATAAGAATAACATACTATATTTATGACGCCTAATAATCCACTTAATCTAATAGCATATTTGGTCCTCAAGTACCACGGCGACAATTTATATACCTTTTCAACTTGTGAGATCTGCCCTCTTTGAAGATTCAGAGTCTGATAAGCCATGGACCTAAAAGAATAAAAAAAATAACATGATAAACAGAATGATGAAGAAGTGGAAGATAAGTTTGCATAAGCTCACACTCAAATTGAAATGTCCAGATCCAAGGAGATATGTTCTCAAACAATTCCAAGAACTTCCGTAAGGCACAGAAAAAACTGAAAGTATGAAAAAAAAAGTCCGGTTGATTAAAGATTGGAAAGATGGGTTCCCATCAGGCCCCGAAACTTTTACAACCTAAAAGCATTTGAAGTTG
Organism: Embelia ribes; assembly: GCA_001753735.1. NCBI lineage: Eukaryota > Viridiplantae > Streptophyta > Magnoliopsida > Ericales > Primulaceae > Embelia > Embelia ribes. The sequence continues at coordinate 4,677 of MKEJ01007539.1, read as the reverse complement.
ATGAGATCACTGAAATTGCAAGAGTGTACTACCAGATAAAAAAGGGAAAATGTAACTTTGATAAAAAGAGCCATTTCTATCTGAGAAAACTCATTCTTTACGAGAAACAAAAAGTAATTTCTAGATACTAACATACATTTTTAAATCTTGTCTTTAACACAAATACTTTTCTTGATTGATATTGACTTTACCTATGTTTTGTAGGTCAGTAAAGAAATGTACCTGAAAGATATGATTGTGAACAGACAAATAAACCTTTTAATACAACATAAAAAAGAAAAGAAAGGTATAATATGGTAGTAAGAAAGCGTACCTTGTACTGTTAGGTTCTCCAGTACCCGGTTTTTGTGTAGCTAACGAATAGAGAAAATTTGAACTAAGGAACTTGATTTGGTTTGAGAAACTATCATGTGCCTTGGCATGCTCTAACCAATTGACTTTAGGATATTTCTCACCACTTTTGGAACCACCAATAACCGAGTCACCACTGCATATCAATGATGACCACAAAATCAGTAAAGAAAATAGATAGTAAAAAAAAAAAAGAATGATAAAACAAGTTCTAAGTCTTACCTTTTGTGCATTTCCTTCATCATTAATTAGCATCCTCAACAACTTATGGTTCCCCAATTGGAAACCTAATCCAACAGAGTGACACACAAAACATTAATCCCATTTTTATGTAGTAGAATTTATTAAAAACCTTAGAACTATAGAAAATAATATATAGCGAGGAACATAACCAAGTGAAAATATGTCCCAACCTTTAGGTTTTGATTGTGACAACAAAATTGTCTGTTAGAAAAGGGAAAAAAAAGACGCACTCTTAAATCAAGCAGAGCACCATCCCTTTCAAAATGTCAGGTGTTAATTTTATTCATCTCAAAATAAGTATTACCATAAATGTAATTTGTCACTCACCTCAAATCAGTACTACTTCTTACTTTACAATTTCACCCATAAATAAAACAAACTTGTAAAATTTAGACCATAAAAATTATCACCTTCATAGAATGTACAATGAAATAAGTGCAAGAACAGTAGGCAATAATAAGCCTAGAGAAATCGAATCAAACATTTACAACTGAATAACCGATAAATTCTAGAAAAATGATCCGTATATCCATTAACAGCGGATTAAACCTTCTTGTCATTGACCATGTAAAAATCTGAAGCACTGATAATCAAAATAAAAGATTGCTTAAACCGGTAGAATGCTAAAACCATATAGAAGCTTCGATAATCAAAATAGAAGATTGCTTAAAAGTATACTTGTTCAATCAACTCAAACAGGTATTACTTATCACTTCAACTTTTCATCCACCCTAATTAAATCTTATTTTCACTTAGAAGATGCAAACTAGAGAGACCCAAATAAAACAAAAATCAAACCTGCACAAATCTAAGTATAGCACTCATCGCCTATGTAAATGTTCATAAATATTGCACTCATTTCTAACGTGTAAAACAAGAATCAATTCAAGAACCAGCAAAGGGCAGTCTTACCAGGCTCTCTGTGATGGGCATCTATACTAAATTTAGAGATAAAGATTTAGGATACCCCGTGTCAGCGTGCCTAATACCATTCAATGTACGAAAAATCTACATTGATCCCCTTTAACTAGGGACTACTGTTCATATCAACAGTATTTTTAAGTTTGCTAGTAGGGGTGCAAACGAGTCGAGTTGAGTCGAGTATTACTCTAATCAAGCATGAATCGTTCAGGTGTCTCAGTACGAGTCAAACCGAGTATTGCTCTAATCGACTCGAGTATCATTTTTGTGCTTGAAATCAACTCGATAAATTATTTTTAAATATATTTTATATATCATATTGAAATAATATTATTTAGGGTAATGTATTTTTTATGTTATTAAACAATTAAGAGTCAAATCTTACCAGTGGTAGCAAAGAAAAATTTTATTTTTAACTTAAACACACACACAAACACATATATACATACATACATAAATATTCTTCGAGCTACTCGCGAGCTAATGAGTTGAGTAGTTCATTACTCGAGCTTGACTCAAAATTCAAACCGAATATGCTAACGTGCTCGCGCCCTACTTATTTTGTTCACAAGTCAAGCTCGGACCGAGTAGTTGTCAAGTCGAGCTTGAGATTCTCGCGAATAGCCCTGCTCGTTGCCACCCTTATTTTCCAGTAATTAAAAAAAATATGATATCTCATTTCTTAGTGTAAATTATTTTGATGCAGCATTATTCCGCGCCCCCCCCCCAAAAAAAAAAAAAAATGACCTTTAAGCCCCCTTAAAAAACTACATATGACGTTCAGCACCCCTGTACCCTAATCATGGGTATACCCCTGATTCCATAAACTCTAGCTTTCTACTTTGAGATATTTCAAAATAAAATGAAAATTAAGAGCATGAGAGTATATACAGTGGAAGAAATGCCCTAAAATACCATGAATCGAACATTTACAGCAGATGAGCCCTAGAAAACTTGACCAGTTAAATCCATAAGCAGAATATTGCATCTGGAGATTGCTCAAACAAGCATATATAATGGAAATTAAGACTTACAGATAATTGATAAAAAGATTTGTGTATATAGTGACTATTAGGGCTAATTGACCTTTGAACAGTGAGAAGTGCGGACAGTGGTGTTGCTTTCTGGAGATAAAGTTATGGATGCATATATATGTGTGTGTATGTATATGTATGGATATATATATATAGAGAGAGAGAGAGAGGGAGGGAGAGAGAGAGAGAGAGAGAGTCTGGAGGATTTCAAATCGCAGCGCGGAATCAAATGGCGGGCTAACCAAATGATGTAAATTGATGTGGAAAAGATTAAATTTTTTATTGCATTTAGACCATTGAGTTTTGTGCGCATTTTCGCGTAGGTCTGGGAAGCGGGGAAGCTACTATTCACAATGATGCCTAGCAGGATGGAGGATGGTGTAACTCATTTAAGTAACGTTCGATGACGTGTAATAAATCTTATATTGGATATCATTCGATGTTGCTGTTCACCGTGAGCAATAATATTTTTGTTCCTCTTTAATTATTAATGTCTGCCGATAGTCTGTACTTCGCTACATATGCCAATAGTTTGTAATTCACAATGATGCCTAGCAGAACAATGTAACTCGATTCAATACCATTCGATGACGTGTAAAAAATCTTATATTAGATATCATTCGATATTAAGGTAACTTATATGATGTTACTGTTCACTATGAGCAAATACATTCTATTTTATGTTTTTTTAATCCAGTAACTTAAAATTAGAAGCAAAAGTATGAGTAGGCATTCCCATTTTCCTACCAACCCTCCTGTGACAATCGTTAGGTCGATAAGTACTTAAGTACACCAACGAAAACAAATCATGGAGACTCTAATTAGATGTTTTAATAATTGATTCAAACAAGGTTCCGAATAATTAAATTGCTTAGTGTCGGAAGGAGGCATACATTATTTATCGTGATCTAATGATAAGTTTTATTGTATTTTTTTTACGATAGTGTCCTAATATTAATAAATCTCATTTTAGAGCTTGTAATTTGATCTCATGCTAAAACCTCTTGTAACCCTTGTTTTTCAAGGACTAGGCCTTTATTTTTCCAATTCGGTGCATAGATGAATGCTAGTTTGGCTCTCTCTCACCTATAATCCATCCACTTCTTAGAAAGCGTAATTGATAAAACTTAGGACGACATAAAAAAATAGTATGATACAGACGAATGAATATCTTTTCCATGTAAAAGCATGTTTAAAAGATTAGGCAATAATAAGCCATTTTTTATTTTCAAATATATATTTTTAGGTTTAAAATGGAAAAATAACTAAAAAAATAAAAGTTGTATGTGTATTAAACGGAATGTGATAAAAACATGGATATATTTATTAGGTTCTACATCAATATAGCACAAGAAGCTTTTTTTAATTATACGTATGTATGAAAATTAAACAACAAATGTTCCAGATTTTACTAACTAAGCAAAAAAATTATATTTTAGGCGAACATGTAAGTGACAAGAGTTGAAAATTAAGTTAGAATGGGAAGTGAGGCTATAGTGTCAAGGGTAGAGTTAAGAATCTGGCACGAAAGGCTGATTATCGTATAAATTTAGAATAATATCATGCATATATAATAATATGCATATATTTTGTCTGTACGAAATTACATACCTTAATTGTTATATTTTAAAAAGATAAACATCCATTATTTTGTCATATAAGTGTATCCACAAAGTATGTACATAATAATATGCATACATACATACCATTTACTCATAAATGTATTGAGGAATGCTAAATTTGAAACCTAAAACTTGACATGGGAAAAAGCATGCTAAAATAATAAATATCAAATCGATTTTTTAATCACCAGTTAACTAAATTCATGTTTTGGACTTGAAAGTTTGTAATCAAAGCATATTGTAACAAAAAAGGAGTCCAATGGGAATTAGAGTTTTTAAATTTTAGAAAGACAACAAAACAAATAATCGGTGAAATCTCGATATGGGAAAGGAATAAGGGGCTCTTGATTATTTTTTTTTATATTTTAATATTTGCAAGGGGCGTAGATTTTGTTTGGCTGCATCTTTGAAATGCAATTGTTTTAACTTTTTAATATTAAAATTGAGCTTCATTTAGTAATTCAATTTTTAAATTAAATCGTTTTGTCTCTTTTACATAAAAAATA